>OW388085.2:9817947-10099644 GCA_936449025.2 Sarcophaga subvicina
CGATCATAAGAGCACAATAACCTGTTTCACCCAAAATAGATTGCAGCTCTGTTTTAGTGCTCTTGTAGATTTCGACAAACATTTTAATTTGCAGTGTCTTACGTAGGCTTGCCAGATTTGAAATCGTCAAAAAACGTACATCGAAGTTAAAAAAGCAGTACAATTGAGTAAAAAGAAGTATAATTGTTTATTTCCAAAATTTATTTAACTCAATAAAAAGCACTAACAAAAAATAGTTCACAACAGTAACAATGAAGAACATAAAAAAGAGATCATAACTATTTGTATTTAATATAAAAAATGAACTTAAAATTTAATTTACTTTAAATCAGTTTGGTGATTATAAATCTATAGAATTTATATATATTTCGGACTAGACTAAAATCAATGTATATTATGATAGTATTTTCAAAAACAAATTTTCATTGTTTAATACTTCAAAATTAATTTAAAACATATAATTTTAATGGTATACTTTGATATAAGTACATATGTACGTACATATAACCATTTTTAATTTTTGAAAATTATTAACTTTAAAATTTACTGATACATTTAAATAAATTATAAATGTTTATCACTCTTTTGTATTTTATTTACAATTTACCTTTTTCGGTTTTTAAAAAATTGAAAAACTCAGTACAACTGTATTCAAAGTTTGTTTTTATTATTAACTATTATTAAACTAAAAATTCGTTCACTGGCTGCATGAGGAATTGAAAAGACGAAGCAACAAATCTTTTCAAAGTTAGGAAATGCTATTTAAGAATTTTTTCCATTTTTCTTCTGCAGATTTTTCTTTTTCAATGTTTTCAGCAAAGGTTTTTAATGATATAAATTCGTAAAAAAGTTGATCTAAATCAATATTTTTGATTGAAAATAATGTAATTAATTCCACATTTTCATAAAACGAAATGTTTGAATTAAGATGGAAAATTGAAAGTTTTTCCAACTTATTATTTTCTAAATTGAAACGACCTTTTATATACATAAGTACTTATATTCGATAAAAACTCTGCTGCGCGTTTTTTAAAAAAACAAATCTCTTGCTGATTATTGCAACTGCTACATATACGTTCGACTAAAAACCCATAGAATTTTTTATCCTCCTGTTGTTCAAATTTGTCGTCTGTTTTATTATTTGAAACATATCAATTATTACAATTATTATTTATATTATGGACAAAACCGAGGTATGCTTCAGAAATTTCATTTTTAAAAAATTGGTGTACAAAAAATTGGCGACAAAAAATAAGCAGTTTTTTGTATGGACATGTTTACCTCTATAAATTTATGGTGAAAGTACAAAAAAGTACAAACAAGGTAGAAGAAAAGTACAGAAAAAAGTACAGATACTAAAAAGAAGTATATTTGCGTACTACTTTAGGAGTTATGCAGTTAAAAGTACAAAAACTAAAAAAAAAGTACGCGTACTGCTGAAAACAGTACGTCTGGCAAGCCTAGTCTTACGTGAAGGTAAATCATTGCGAGTGTCTGGACATTTTACGAAATGTCGAAAACCTCTATTTTCCACTATGCTAAAAGGCTGCACATCGATGGCAACTACTGCAATCTCTTTTTATACTCCGTGTCTGATCTGCAGGTTTCACATACATACATAATTGGTCATTACAACCCTGTAGTCAGGGTTACGACCTAGTTTCTGACACCACTCATGTTGTGTGTGTTAATTTTATGACAGTTTAAAGTCGACTTCGAACTGCAGATTTTTACAATTTTTTATTTACTCTCAGAGTTTTTGCCAGTAATCTGCTGAGAGGAAGTCGCCGAAGAAAAAGTTTTCCATATTTCGTTTTGTTGGAGATGTCTGACATGGGGTTTGAACCCTAGCCTCACCTCTAATAAGCCAACACACTACCTAGTAGACTACGGCGACTTCTGTAGGTTTCACTTTTTTAAAAACGATGTGTTTTCATTACTTCGTTCTACCACTTTTTTAAAAGATGGATGAGATCGTTTAAGGCGGTCTAACAGATTGGATGTATTTCCGCTGGTTTTATAAATGTTTTCACACAAATGCCATTAAGCATAGTTTTTCTCCTTCGTCATTTTAAAATAGTTCTAGACGTGTAAAGGACATATTACGTGGCATTACAAAATAAATGTTTGTTTACTTTTAATTTTTCTACTTTATCCGCCAGTTTTCACTCTGTTGCTTCTAACACATTTGCTTCGCAAAACTTATAACATTTTTTTCTCCCTCTAAATTGGCCTGTCCTTTTATGTTATTAGCGTTTTTCAAATATCAAAATATATATGTAAACTCATAAATTTTTAATTAATGCCATAAATTCTTTTAAAATTACAATTTGATTTTCTATTTTTCCCAAAAATGTTCTTGTTCGCTCGTTTGTTGTTTACCACAACAGCTGATCAAAACAAAAAACCAGTAGCATAAACGCATTGTGTGTAACTTGCAATAAAATCGGCATAGAAAGCAAGCATCTCATGTAATGCAAGGCGCATGAAATGGATGGTATGGACTTTCGGCTTAAAGGCCGTGTCAGATAAAACTTTGTTGCTTTGCGTGACGTTTATAACTTTGAGAGAAAAGCGTAAAGCAAAAGGAGTATGACACAACAAAAACTTTGACAACACTCGCGTTGTTTGTTTATCTTTTAAAAGTTGTTGGCGCGTAAGTTTTGCTTTTAATATTTTGTGTTTAAAGAAAGACTAAAAATGGATTTGGAGGATTTATTGGACATACTTATAATTGTACTGCTAATGGACGAAGCATTGGAGCTGTTTAATTTTAATTTAAGAAAAAATATTAAAAAAAATAAAATTTGCCAAAAATATTTACAGAATAATCAACAGCTGATTGTCAAAGCACGCAAAAAGATGAGAGATGCTCAACTTTTTGCTTTGCGTTGCGTTAAAAGCACTTTATGTGACAAGTGCCATATAAACATGTACATTTATCTTAAATGTCAAAGCGAATTTGTAACGCAACGCGAAGCAAAAGTTCTATCTGACATGTACTTAAGAGAGAGAAAATAAGTTGTTAGAATTTATTTATTTACAGCCATAGAAAAGTGTTAGTAATAGACGCTATTTTTATTTTCATTTCATCAACATACATATGTAAAGCTATCTATCTTTGGCTTAAAAATTAGGCCATGTTTTTTAGATAAATAAAAATAAAAATAATAAAAAACCCTTTTTTATTAAAAGAAAAAAGCGAGCACTCCAAAGCGTTTAAAAAAAATTATACTATGTAACAAAATAAAAAAATATGAAATACGCCACGCTAATGACATAGAACATTTTTAACATAAAATATTTTTTGCGTGTTATTCTGAAATAAAATGCTAAAGCATCCTCCGCACATGTGTTCTTGTCGCAGTCTGATCGACAACTAAATCAAATAACACAAGAATGCGTGTGAGTTCTCTCTGCACAATTATGCTATGAAATGGGAATCATTGATTTACGATGAGAGCAACACATTGTTACGCTCTTTGTTTGTGTTTATTTTCCTTCTGTCTTCCTCCCCTAATCAAAAAATGATTTTTAAAAAAGATTTTGGTGAGAGCGGGTCGTAATGTTACAACCCGCCATAAGAAATTTTACTTCTACATAATGCGTATTCTTTATATTAGTATTCTTTGCTAGTATTTACTTTTAGAATTTTCCGATAACTTCGATAGTGCAAAAAATTTCTATGGTCAATGAAAAAGAAAACTGTGGTCTGTCTGCTAGTTATGTTTTTTTTCTGTTTTTCATAAGTTTAAATAAAATTTAAGGCAAAAGGAATTTTGTTACAGAATGTATTTTGCTTTTTCATTAAAAAATAAAAATTGCCTCGACTAACTTCGTCAAATGTTTTATCCTGTCACAAAATAATTACTTTCTTCTTTGGTAAATTCAGACCATATGTACACAATATTTTATATCGTCATCTATATACTGTATTATATTACATCATCTATATTGTCATTAGTACATACATATTCTAAAAAAGTGTTAAGTTTAGCGCACTACTAAAAATTCGATACTACCGGTGATATCGATAGTTTTATACTGGACTATCAAAAAGACCAACTATCGATAGTTTGCAACTCTAGTATAGAAAACCCCATTTCTGAATGTGTGTACGTTGAGAGCACAGCGTCTTGACAAAGGACCGGTTACTAATTTAAGTTTGGTGTTATGTCATACAGTTAAGGGAAACAGCTTCAGCTTCACTAACCGAAAAATTAGAGCAGCACCTATTTCACGTCAGAAGAGCTAATATATATGAAGATCTGGCTGTGCCAGCAATCGAAGCAGATAAATCCTTGAACTAGCTCGTATTCTAATCTAATTCCCTATATTGTTAATTCAATTTAAATTTGACGATTCTATTTCTTTCTTCTACAAATTTATCCTTCGTTTTTACACACACAAGGGCTGGTTACTCAAGCGTAGCGAACGTAAAAACGTATCGTACGTTTCCGTAAGAACGTTTGAGTAGTTATAGAAACGTTTAAAACGGGACAGCTGTCAACGAAGAATGTAAATAATAATATAAAAACACAACAATAAGTATTTATTTCTCATAAATAATTTTTTTATTATTATTTTAGTCAGAAATTAAAAATTTCATTATATATATGTAACAATTTAAAAGTTTTATATAAATAATCATTAAAGTACCAAAGAAGGCATTTGTGCCGCAATGCAACTCTGCATACAATAGCCCCATCCCTCATGTTCAAATGTTACGTAAAAACGTGAAGCAATTCTGTTTTATACATATCGTTCCGGTTTGCTAACGAGAGAGAACTTTTCGGTAAGCGTTTATATTGGTCTCCATACGCTAAAAAGAGAACGTTCGGTACGTTACGTTACGTTTGGCTAACTGGCACTACATGCTCTGCATACGTTTTTGACTACTTTTAACATTTGTGTTCGCACAAACATAAAAACACGAAATAGAGAGCAGTAATTTTGTACTGAAATACTTACGTTATCGTTGGCATGTATTTTCTTTCGACTGGGAAGAATAAGGAAGAATAAATTTGTCATTTCTAACAAAAGCGTTCGTCATTGGGGGAGAAGCTGTTAATATTTGTTAACAATTGGTATTTATTAAGAATAAGTAAAATTTGTTAGCCGTTCTTCGGGGAAAGAAAATTAAAATTTGTTTGATGAATAATATTATGAATGTATAGTTTTATACAGTGTTGGAAAAAATAATATGAACGATTACTTGAAACGCTACAAGAAGTTTTTAATTCAATTGTTGAGTCAAAAAATTTAAAAACGTAAACTTAAATTCCAGCAGTTGAAATCAGAAAACCCCTGAATTAAAAACTGGCTTAAAAAATAATTGTAACTCCATATTGTCTTAAATTAAAGTTTTAAATTTCGAAGTTTTGCCTCTCTCTCTAAAAATTTGATTACCACTTACTTGAGCTCCTCGCTTCATCCTCATAGCGATTTGGCATGTCTTTTCCATTATCATTTTTATTTTTTGACTTATAATTCTCAATATTTGTTTTTCTTTTTGGGTCCTCAGAGGTGAACAGTTAGTTCTAGGCCCGCATTGTTGCGATGGCCAGTTCAAAACATAGATTTTTTCGTTCTGAAATCCTGATATCACTAATTTTAAATTTTGGTTAAATTATTTTTCAACTCCTCATGCGTTTTGCGTCACTTAGTAAATTCTTTTCATACATATAAAACATTTGTTTCTGAATACTATATTAATTTGGCTATGTCGCTCATAGATTGGCCTTGTTCCCTAAATTTGAAAAATTTTAACAAATTTTTTAAGCTGAGCTATTAATATCGGGGGGCCATCTATCGGTTTAAATTTAAACCATCGGTTATTTGGAATCTGATAATAATTATGTCATTCTGTCACAAAATTCAGTACATTATTTTCACTGAACTGAATGAATCGATTTACGTTTGAGCAACGTTGGGATTTATTGGGCCAATGAAAAACCGCACTATAATATCGATTTTGCTAAAAAAAAAACACCTTTTCGGATGAAGCTCATTTTCACCTTGGTGAGAACGTTAATAGGCAAAATTGCCTAATTTGGGGTTCAGAAAACCCACACGTGGTCTTACAGAAGCCAATGCACCCATTACATGTGACTGGTTAGTGCGGCTTGTGAAGCGGAGGCACAATTGGCCCATATTTCCTTGAAAATGAGGACGGCGCAAAAGTTTGGTTAATGGAGACACCTATAGCTCCATGGTAACAGATTTTTTTATACCCGCTGTTCATGGTATTGATGTGAACGATGTATGATTTCAACAGGATGGTGCAACTTGCTCCACATCTCATGCCACAATAGATTTATTGCCTCAAACGTTTGATGGCCGTTTAATTAGCCGAAGTGGTGATGTCAATTGGCAACCAAGAAGCTGCGATTTGACACGGTTGGACTATTTTCTGTAGGGCGACGTTAATGATAAGTGTTATGCCGACAAACCAGAGACAGTTGAACATTTGAAGGCGAACATTCGTAATGCCATTGCCGAGATACGACCCGAGACCCGAAAACAGATCATAGAGACACAAACAATCGTTCTTATTTTTTCTAACACTTCGAGTTTGATAAATATGTGTTGCAATTTTCTATTTCATTTAACGTCATTCAATTTTGTTGAAAATATGGCAACACAATTAATTGATGCATAATGCAACTATATATATATTTCTGGATCACATTTGAATTTCCTTGTTCATAGTTTTTTTTTAAGGCTCAATTAGCCGACCGTAATGGAGTGTAACGTAATGCAACGGTAAAGGTCTGGTTACTGGTAGTTATAGAAACGTTAAAAACGGGACATAAGAACGGGAATAAGAAGAATGCAAATAAAAACGAAACAGAACACAAAGCAACACACAAACAAGCAGTGTTGTTAAGATAAAAAAGTACAAATTGGGTACTTTTAATTGGAAGAAGTTATATTTGGTTCTTAAATTTTATGTTATTACAAATATTTATTCTTGTAATATTAGAGAATATTACATTGTTGGTTTAATCTGAGTCAATATTTAGGGAATTTAGATATAAGTACAGTCGAATTTTTTTCTATTCAAAGTTCTATTAAATTGCAAAACAACACCTCTAACTAGAATAGTAATAATAAAAAATATTCTTATAATTATATATGAACATTAGAATAATAAGAATATGCATTTAAAAATTTTAAAGATTTATGTATAAATAGGAAAGTACCAAAAAAGGGCACTTGCGTTACATTGCCACTCAAAACACATATTTTTATTTATTATGTTTCAATTTTTTTGTACACATTACAACCATAATAATATTTAAAGAAAAATAATTTTTTATATACAAATTTAAAAGATAAATATATACGATTAATATATATGAAAGTACCAAAAAGGAGAATTCGTACCACTTCGTCACTCAAAATACATACATATATGTATATCATTTATTTATTTTGTTAAAATTTTTTTGTGTGCACGATAGAAACATAACAATAGGTATTTATTTCTCATAAAATAAGTTTTTATTACTAAGTACTAAAGAGGGAATTTGTGCCGCAATGCAACTCTACTTACAATTCTGTTTTATACAGATCGTTCCGTTTTGCTAACAAGAGAGAACGTTTCGGTAAGCGTTTACATTGCTCTCCGTATGCTAAAAAAAGAGAACGTTCGGTAAGTTCCGTTGCGTTTGGCTTAACGTCTATTTAAAATCTAAAAAATGTAAGTGCAATTATACAAACAAACCAAATAACTAATATTGAATGTCATAAAAATTGCAAAAACTAAAAAATAAAGGTATGGATTTAGAAGACATGTTTATGGGTTTGAGTTTCTTAAATGTTTAAGAAATTTTTATTTTAATTTTTTAAACAGATTTTATTGTAATTTTAAAAACTCCGTTTTCACAACTTCTATCGCATTTAATATGTCGACTTTTCATTTCCTATAACTCAGCTGTTATCAGCTGTTAATTCAGTGTAATCACTACAGCGTTTTTATATTAATTTTATATTTATTAAAATTTTTTATTTTATATTTACTTAAAGATATTTATAAACTTTTATGTTCTGTTTCTGTAAGACAAACAATTTCACTTTCACACAAATAAAAACACTCAATTCTGTGTTTGTGTTTCCCACATAAATAGCCAAGCAAGTAAAATCGTTTATCTTACATAAACAGGTCAGGTATTTCGAAAATCGAATTTATACGAATGTTAAAACGTTTTTTGTATTTTCTAGTAACGGGAAAATGCAAAAAGAAAGGCATTTCGAACGCTTGTGGATATTTAATTACTTAAACATAGAAGACTTTACTTTTATAATTTTAAATAAAAATAAACACTATCTACATTACATAATAGTAAAACAGTGATTATTTTTATTGTAAATTATAAAAGTTACATACGTACAAAATTTAAATTCTGTTTATAATTTAAACTTTCAGTTTTAGTGGTTTTTAATCTTGACATGTTGTTAATACTGCTAAAAAGATGTCATTTAAAAAGTGGTTAGCCAAGCGTAGGAATCGTAAAAACGAAACGTACGTTTCCGTAAGAATGTTTGTGTAGATAGAATCGTTAAAAACGTGACATCTGTCAACGAAAAATGTAAATAAAGAAACAGAACACAAAGCAACACACACACGAGAACAGAACATGGTAAAGAAATTGGTATACAGGCATTTGCGCGAAGTCAGCTGTTCATAATAGTGATGAGTGTATAATTAAATTTTTGGTTCAATCTGAGTCAATATTCATGGAATTTACATATAAATACATTGTCAAGAATATTGTTCTATTCAAATTGATTTTTTTTTACTAAATTGCGAAACAAAATCTAGCTAATAATAAAAATACTCTTATAATTATTTATGAACATTAGAATCATAGGAATATGTCTTTAAAAATTTTAAAAAATTAAGAGATTTATGTATAAATAGGGAAGTATCAAAAAGGGCATTTGCGTCACATTGCCACATATTATTTATTCATTTCGTTTCAAAGTTTTTATACACATTACAATCATAATAATAATAATTAGAGAAAAATCGTTTTTATGTACAAATTTAAATGATTAATATATACGATTAATATGAGTATATACGAAAGAACCAAAAAGGGAAATTCGTAGCACTTCGTCACTCAAACTACATATATACTATTTATTTATTTTGTTTAATTTTTTTTGTGCACAATAGAATCATAACAATAAGTATTCGTTTCTTATATAATTATTTTTTTAATATCATTTTAATCAAAAGAAAAAAAATCATTATATATGTACATGTGAAATTTATGTTTTATATAAATAATCATGAAAGTATCAAAAATGGAATTTGCAACTCTGCCTACAATAGTCCCATCACTCATGTTAAAATGTCACGTAAAAACGAGAAGGCATTCTGTTTTACACAGATCCTTCCGTTTTACTAACAAGAGAAAACGTTTCGGTAAGCATTTACTTTGCTCTCGTTACGTTACGTTTGGCTATAAATCTTACAGCATCATACGTTCCGGTTACATTACATTAAATTTCTATAACCATTTGTATTGCTTTATACATAACAATATCGATCAGCTGTTTCTTACTGTTGTAGTTAAATTCCGTTACGGTCGGTAACTGAGCCTTTAGTCTTCCTTTGTTCTTTGAAATAAACGCTAGAAAATAAAACTGTTTTTCCTTAATTTTCAACAGGTTATGGGCCAGAATAGCCATAATAAAGAAAGGAAAAAATTAGAATTTTTTTGGTGCATAGTTTTTTTTTGTGTGCGATAAACAGAAAAGAAAAATAGAAAAAGGCAACAGAATGAATATTATGCAAATTGATATCTTGGATGACACTAATTATGCCACGTGTACCATACAAATACTGAGGTTGACGTCGATGTTCCGAATGAGATGTTAGTAATTTTGCTATTGTCAAGTCTGCCAAAAAATTATGAAAATTTTGTAGTGGCAATTGAAACTAGGTTTGCTACATGGCCTGGAATGAGCTTGATTGTCAAGATTTTTTAGGTCCTTTCATGTGTCAAGATAAAATATTATTTGTCCAGTTAATTTTTAAAATTAAAAAATCAATATTACGTAAACTCGTCACGTTTCCTTATTCGAATGACGGAAAAAGTCCATATACAATCTTAACTTAGCTGCAGTTTGTTGTCCAACTAAGTTGGCTGCAGTTTAGGGGGGTGTTGCCAGATCGCATAGTACCTAAGTACCGTCTCTGGGACCATTACAATATCGGCCGACCTGACAACACAATCGACTCCGGTTATTACTTATATTCTACAGATCTAATTTCTAACTTAATCTACAGATCTAATTTCTGAATTAATCTTGCAAGAATTCATCTTCCAAGAATTTGTAATCTTCGTATTTGGAATTGTTGCCTTCAGAGTTAGATACATTTCCATCCGCTATTTGTTTTGGCTGTAGCCATTTTTTCAATCTACTAGCATCAACAATTCTTTTATATAGCATTTGTGTAATCTGACAATTTTCTATATCTGAGATTTTATAACGGTCTTTACCTAGCTGTTTCCAAACGATATATGGTCCACGATATTTCGGTATTAACTTTTTATTCATCCCGGCAGTGGCATGAATGTTCTTTAGTACCACATAGTCTCCTACTCTAAAAGACTTCGGAGGTTTGTGGTGGTTGTTGAAGTAATTCAAGTTGTACGATTGAGATTTTTTGATGGCCTCGGATGCCGATTTTCTAATGGTACCTAAATCCACCGACTCATTATTGTATGTCTCCCGAAGATATTCAGTCAGTTAGTCTACGATCTGGCCCCTTTGCTCTGTCCCAAATAACAATCGACTAGCTGACTCTTTAGTAGTACAATGAACGCTATTGTTAATAGCGAGCTCAAATTGTGACAATTTGTCCACCCAGTCTGAATGTTCAACCGGTTCCGTCAGTTTAGCCAGCATCGCCCTTTGTCACAGTGTATCAAATTGAGTAGGCGTTTTCTCAATATTGTACACGTTCCTCTCATTCTTCCTAAGTGGTGACGAGTAGAAAATGCTCTTCAGACAATTCCTAATAAGTTTACCGACCTTGTCCCTCATATTTGGAAACCAATAATGTTTCTGTATCTGACTTAGACATTTATCTAATCCTACATGTCCATATTTCTCGTGAATTAAGCGCATAATGTTATCCTCTAACTCCAATGGTACATATAACTGCTTCTGTCCCTGTGCATCATGACGAAAAACTAAACCATTCTCTAATGTATATTCTTCCAGGTTTCTTTCCTCTAGCCTATTCCGAATTTCCTTAATTGTCCTGTCCCTTGATTGAGTAACCTGTATACTGAAATCCACATCCCCTTGTTCTATAACAGCTATAAAATACATCCGAAATCTCCCTAGGACATATATTATTGCCAGTGCCTCCATCTCAAGGCTGTGATATTTCTCCTCCGCAGATGTCGTGCACTTTGAATAATAGGAAATCGGGTGAAATTTCCCGTCTTCCTGTCCCTGCAAAAGAACCGAGCCAAAACCTTTTGTACTTGCGTCTGTGTGTAGTTCCGTTTCACGTAAGGGATTATACACTGCAAGAACGGGAGAATTAACAAGTTTGTCCTTCAGCACCGTAAACGCCCTCGTGCATACATCTGTCCAATTGAATGACCCATCCCTCAGACTAGTCAAAGGGTTCGCTATCCTAGAGAAGTCCGGTACAAAACGTCTGAAGAAAATAGTCCCAAACATCTTTGCAGTTCCCCAAAATCCGTGGGCATTGGGTACTCCTGGATCGTCCTAATATGCTCATTATTAGGTCGTATTCCCTCTTTATTCACCCTATAACCAAGGTAGTCCAGTGCCTCGTAAGCAAATTTACAATTACGTAAGTTCAATTTCAAACCAGCCTTCTTCAAAGCGCGCAAAACGTATCCAAGAATAATCAAATGTTCCTCAAGGGTCTCCGTGGCAATACTGATGTCATCCAAATAAACTACAATTACAATAAATTCCCTCAATACTCTGTTAATGAAACGTTGGAATACGGATCCTGAATTCTTGAGGCCAAATGGCATATAACAGTATTCAAATTGACCCAAAGGTGTGACAAATGACGTATATCGTATCGACTCTTCATGCATGGGCACCTGATGAAAACTATTCTCTAAGTCCAAGGCCGAGAAAAATTTCTTATTCCCTAGGTAGTCCAGATAATCCTCTATAATCGGTAAGGGGTAGTTATCCTTCAATGTGATTCTATTCAGGGATCTGTAGTCCACGCACATTCTAAGGTCACCATTCTTCCTTTTCACTAATACAATTGGCGAGGCATAAGGGGACTCACTGGGTCGAATGATTCCTTTCCCTAAAAGTTCCTCAAGTTTGAGTTTCATTTCGGAGCGCTCGCGATATGAAAGTCGTCTCGGACCACTTTACATTGGTACGTCACTAGTCAATCTGATATTCATAGCACAGTCTGTCGGTATGAGAGGAGTACACGCGTTGTCGAAATAATTTGTCCTTATAACAGATTCGAGAAGTAAATAATTTTCCGTGTCCAAACCACTATTTATATCTAGTGCAAGACCCGTCTCAATCGTACAAATCTTTTGCATTAACTCTTTTTTCCTCAACTATTTCTAAAGACGACACAAAAGTGGTGACATCTACCTCGGAAACAACTCATTTCTTAAATCTAAGTGCTTATTCTTAACATCAGTAGGCTTAAGTGATTCTGTATTCAATAAATATTCATTACTAACAGCGGATGGATATATATTCTGCGGACTTCTGTATAAATTAAAAAACATAAGCGCACTGATAAGTTGTCTATTTAGTTTATTATTATTTAAATTGATTTTCAATAACGCGTTTTTATTATAACTTAAAATTTACCTCCTTTGGCATAAGTGAATATTTAATATTTTTAAGCGATCTCGTCCTATTAGAAGCGGTACCACTGATTCTTCATCTGGTAAAATAAAAACTTTATGGATTACTTTTTCTTTTCCAAAATAAAATTCACATACAATGAAACCGAACATACTTAATTTATGATTACCCACTCAGCGATATGACGACAAATTCTTCGTTTCTTTTTTTTTTGGATAAAAAAAGGAATGATGGATTTTCTAAGGCAACTAATAGGGCTACCGGTATCAAATAGAGAAAAAATTTCTGTTACTGCAGTGCGCTTATATTTATCGAAGAAGGCAACACTTACCATCTGATATGCTCTTTGGGACTTGTCAATTCCTTCTGTTATTGCGGCAGTGGTTCTCTTTTTCCTTGAGCAGTCTTTATGGAAGTGGCCCACTTCAGCACAGACGAAACAAGAGTTTGCGGGCCGCTTCGTGCATCGGTCCTGGTAATGTCCAAATCGTGAACGTGAAAGCAGCGTACCTCGTCATCAGGCGTTTCTTGGTTATCATTCACGTCGGTGACACTTGATTTTGTCTTATTTGTTACCGCAGTTCCGCCAGTTCTCACAATTTTGGGTCGCATCATATGACGCCGCTGTTCATAACGGCCCAAACGTTTTACTAGGTCGTCTATGGTGTCAGCTCCATATAGCAGTGCCGTAGCTAAATTGTTTACAGTCATACCATCGATGATGAAGTCAACTAACTCCCTTTCATCGATGTCGGACTGGGTTGCTAGTGATTGCATCGACACAATGTAGATGATGCATGACTCGTCGGGCACGAAGCTGGCGATAAACGTCTTGTCGGGACACAATGCGTTTAAACATTTTAATAAGGCTTGCCTTAAAATTCACGTAGTCTAATAGCCCGAGATTCGCGGCATAATTTTTCGCTGTACCCACGAGTCTGCGACGAATGGCCACACATTTTTCTTAGTCCGTATATTGACACATATCTGCGTAGTCCTCGAACTGGATGAACCACTTGACAATGTCAAAGTCGTCATCGCCACTGAATGTTGGTACCGCGGCGTCCAATTCGGACAGGTCCATATGACGTGGAGCGACTACATGTTGGTCAGTTTTTTCCAGGTGTTTTATTTCATGCTGCAGCCTCAACATCTCCACACGTAGCTGCAGCTGTTTTAACTCCTCTTCAAGAGCTACATTTTGTAGTCTCACAGCATTAGAATTTAGTCCTGCAGTAGCAGGGGCTCTAGAAAAATTGCAGCTAAGTTTAATACCCTACCTGCCGCGACTTCATTGTAAATACAATCTTCTCTATCAGTGACGGCAGCGGGAACAGGAACAGCGGTATTTAATGTGTCGGTATCTTCATCTGTGGAGTCATTCATCTTTAAATGTGCCACTAGCATCAACAATTCTTTTATATAGCATTTGTGTAATCTGACAATTTTCTATATCTGAGATTTTATAACGGTCTTTACCTAGCTGTTTCCAAACGATATATGGTCCACGATATTTCGGTATTAACTTTTTGTTCATCCCGGCAGTGGCATGAATGTTCTTTAGTACCACATAGTCTCCTACTCTAAAAGACTTCGGAGGTTTGTGGTGGTTGTTGAAGTAATTCAAGTTGTACGATTGAGATTTTTTGATGGCCTCGGATGCCGATTTTCTAAAGGTACCTAAATCCACCGACTCATTATTGTATGTCTCCCGAAGATATTCAGTCAGTTAGTCTACGATCTGGCCCCTTTGCTCTGTCCCAAATAACAATCGACTAGCTGACTCTTTAGTAGTACAATGAACGCTATTGTTAATAGCGAGCTCAAATTGTGACAATTTGTCCACCCAGTCTGAATGTTCAACCGGTTCCGTCAGTTTAGCCAGCATCGCCCTTTGTCACAGTGTATCAAATTGAGTAGGCGTTTTCTCAATATTGTACACGTTCCTCTCATTCTTCCTAAGTGGTGACGAGTAGAAAATGCTCTTCAGACAATTCCTAATAAGTTTACCGACCTTGTCCCTCATATTTGGAAACCAATAATGTTTCTGTATCTGACTCAGACATTTATCTAATCCTACATGTCCATATTTCTCGTGAATTAAGCGCATAATGTTATCCTCTAACTCCAATGGTACATATAACTGCTTCTGTCCCTGTGCACCATGACGAAAAACTAAACCATTCTCTAATGTATATTCTTCTAGGTTTCTTTCCTCTAGCCTATTCCGAATTTCCTTAATTGTCCTGTCCCTTGATTGAGTAACCTGTATACTGAAATCCACATCCCCTTGTTCTATAACAGCTATAAAATACATCCGAAATCTCCTTAGGACATATATTATTGCCAGTGCCTCCATCTCAAGGCTGTGATATTTCTCCTCCGCAGATGTCGTGCACTTTGAATAATAGGAAATCGGGTGAAATTTCCCGTCTTCCTGTCCCTGCAAAAGAACCGAGCCAAAACCTTTTGTACTTGCGTCTGTGTGTAGTTCCGTTTCACGTAAGGGATTATACACTGCAAGAACGGGAGAATTAACAAGTTTGTCCTTCAGCACCGTAAACGCCCTCGTGCATACATCTGTCCAATTGAATGACCCATCCCTCAGACTAGTCAAAGGGTTCGCTATCCTAGAGAAGTCCGGTACAAAACGTCTGAAGAAAATAGTCCCAAACATCTTTGCAGTTCCCCAAAATCCGTGGGCATTGGGTACTCCTGGATCGTCCTAATATGCTCATTATTAGGTCGTATTCCCTCTTTATTCACCCTATAACCAAGGTAGTCCAGTGCCTCGTAAGCAAATTTACAATTACGTAAGTTCAATTTCAAACCAGCCTTCTTCAAAGCGCGCAAAACGTATCCAAGAATAATCAAATGTTCCTCAAGGGTCTCCGTGGCAATACTGATGTCATCCAAATAAACTACAATTACAATAAATTCCCTCAATACTCTGTTAATGAAACGTTGGAATACGGATCCTGAATTCTTGAGGCCAAATGGCATATAACAGTATTCAAATTGACCCAAAGGTGTGACAAATGACGTATATCGTATCGACTCTTCATGCATGGGCACCTGATGAAAACTATTCTCTAAGTCCAAGGCCGAGAAAAATTTCTTATTCCCTAGGTAGTCCAGATAATCCTCTATAATCGGTAAGGGGTAGTTATCCTTCAATGTGATTCTATTCAGGGATCTGTAGTCCACGCACATTCTAAGGTCACCATTCTTCCTTTTCACTAATACAATTGGCGAGGCATAAGGGGACTCACTGGGTCGAATGATTCCTTTCCCTAAAAGTTCCTCAAGTTTGAGTTTCATTTCGGAGCGCTCGCGATATGAAAGTCGTCTCGGACCACTTTACATTGGTACGTCACTAGTCAATCTGATATTCATAGCACAGTCTGTCGGTATGAGAGGAGTACACGCGTTGTCGAAATAATTTGTCCTTATAACAGATTCGAGAAGTAAATAATTTTCCGTGTCCAAACCACTATTTATATCTAGTGCAAGACCCGTCTCAATCGTACAAATCTTTTGCATTAACTCTTTTTTCCTCAACTATTTCTAAAGACGACACAAAAGTGGTGACATCTACCTCGGAAACAACTCATTTCTTAAATCTAAGTGCTTATTCTTAACATCAGTAGGCTTAAGTGATTCTGTATTCAATAAATATTCATTACTAACAGCGGATGGATATATATTCTGCGGACTTCTGTATAAATTAAAAAACATAAGCGCACTGATAAGTTGTCTATTTAGTTTATTATTATTTAAATTGATTTTCAATAACGCGTTTTTATTATAACTTAAAATTTACCTCCTTTGGCATAAGTGAATATTTAATATTTTTAAGCGATCTCGTCCTATTAGAAGCGGTACCACTGATTCTTCATCTGGTAAAATAAAAACTTTATGGATTACTTTTTCTTTTCCAAAATAAAATTCACATACAATGAAACCGAACATACTTAATTTATGATTACCCACTCAGCGATATGACGACAAATTCTTCGTTTCTTTTTTTTTTGGATAAAAAAAGGAATGATGGATTTTCTAAGGCAACTAATAGGGCTACCGGTATCAAATAGAGAAAAAATTTCTGTTACTGCAGTGCGCTTATATTTATCGAAGAAGGCAACACTTACCATCTGATATGCTCTTTGGGACTTGTCAATTCCTTCTGTTATTGCGGCAGTGGTTCTCTTTTTCCTTGAGCAGTCTTTATGGAAGTGGCCCACTTCAGCACAGACGAAACAAGAGTTTGCGGGCCGCTTCGTGCATCGGTCCTGGTAATGTCCAAATCGTGAACGTGAAAGCAGCGTACCTCGTCATCAGGCGTTTCTTGGTTATCATTCACGTCGGTGACACTTGATTTTGTCTTATTTGTTACCGCAGTTCCGCCAGTTCTCACAATTTTGGGTCGCATCATATGACGCCGCTGTTCATAACGGCCCAAACGTTTTACTAGGTCGTCTATGGTGTCAGCTCCATATAGCAGTGCCGTAGCTAAATTGTTTACAGTCATACCATCGATGATGAAGTCAACTAACTCCCTTTCATCGATGTCGGACTGGGTTGCTAGTGATTGCATCGACACAATGTAGATGATACATGACTCGTCGGGCACGAAGCTGGCGATAAACGTCTTGTCGGGACACAATGCGTTTAAACATTTTAATAAGGCTTGCCTTAAAATTCACGTAGTCTAATAGCCCGAGATTCGCGGCATAATTTTTCGCTGTACCCACGAGTCTGCGACGAATGGCCACACATTTTTCTTAGTCCGTATATTGACACATATCTGCGTAGTCCTCGAACTGGATGAACCACTTGACAATGTCAAAGTCGTCATCGCCACTGAATGTTGGTACCGCGGCGTCCAATTCGGACAGGTCCATATGACGTGGAGCGACTACATGTTGGTCAGTTTTTTCCAGGTGTTTTATTTCATGCTGCAGCCTCAACATCTCCACACGTAGCTGCAGCTGTTTTAACTCCTCTTCAAGAGCTACATTTTGTAGTCTCACAGCATTAGAATTTAGTCCTGCAGTAGCAGGGGCTCTAGAAAAATTGCAGCTAAGTTTAATACCCTACCTGCCGCGACTTCATTGTAAATACAATCTTCTCTATCAGTGACGGCAGCGGGAACAGGAACAGCGGTATTTAATGTGTCGGTATCTTCATCTGTGGAGTCATTCATCTTTAAATGTGCCACCGACTCGTACAAGATTTTTAGCTGACTTAAGGAAGCTTACTCGGGATAGTCAATCCCTGCGGCAGCCAACTTGGACATCAGTGTTTGTCGGGATGGGCGCAAATCCATTTCCCTATCGTCGAAACTCGTGGTAACTTATACGATTATTATTTTAAAAAAAAAGACGCAAATTTAGAAGATGTTTTAAGTTGTACCCCACACCTGAATTGTAAACTCGTCACGTTTCCTTATTCGAATGACGGAAAAAGTCCATATACAATCTTAACTTAGCTGCAGTTTGTTGTCCAACTAAGTTGGCTGCAGTTTAGGGGGTGTTGCCAGATCGGATAGTACCTAAGTACCGTCTCTGAGACCATTACAATTAAAAAAAATTTATCATCATTTGTTAAACACCAAACCCAAAAACTAATTCTTATTTTTTGCCCAGCATCAATAATTCATTGCAATCGATAATCAAAAAAGTATCAACACTTGTAATTTCCCCTCTAACTCATCATTGACTTATTGGTTGTTTTTGCCCAACACTAAAAAAATTACAACATTAAACAGCTGATTGAAATTAAGTGTAAATTTTTTTGATGTGAATAGTAAATTTAAATTGTTTAATGTTATATTCGTTTAACAATTTAAAATAATATTTTTACAATATATTGAGCTTTGTGTCGTCCATTTACCATGGAAAATAACGAAGATGCCCGACCTTCAAAAAAAGGAAGATATACAACATTCTGCGATAGATGGATTGAAGAAGCAGAATATTGCAAATGAATTAAAAAAAAGATGATTATACCGCATTTTGCAAATTATGCCAAATTGATATTTCTATAAAATATGAAGGAAGTCGAGCATTACACAAACATACCCAAGCAAAACGGCATATGAAAGTAGCATTGTCTCAAAAATTGTCACACAGCATGATAAACTTCGCTGGCAGACTTAAAGGAGGATTCACACATATCCAGGGCTGAACTAATGTGCGTTTTTCACGATGTTGTTCCCGGGCTTAGTTACAACAGCTTAGACTGTCAATTTGAACTAAGTTCTTCTTCTTGCGACAGTAAACTTGCTAATAAAATAAGTTGTGGCCGTACCAAAGCAGCAGCTATAACACCATACGCAGCTATGGCACCATACGCACAAGAAAAAGTAGCTGATGCATTAAAAGAAAGTTTTTACTTTTCGGTAAGCACCGACGCATCAAATATTGGAAACGTGAAAGCGTATCCATATGCCGTTCAATATTTCGATGCTGAAACAGAAAACATCAGAAAATTTTAGATTTTTATGAAGACCCAAAGGAGGCTGCTATAGACATTTTTGGCAATATCGTAAGAATAACAACAGAAAATAACGTTAACATTCAGCAAATTGCAGCATATAGTGCTGATAACGCGGCAGTTAATTACGGTGTTCATAATTCCGTGTTTAAAAAACTTAAAGATGTAAACCAGAAAATTGTAAAGGCAAATTGCAATTGCCATGTAATAAATAACTGCATCAAAACTGCTTTAAATGCTTTATCTGTCGACGTAGAAAACATTGTGATTAAAACCTTCAATGAATTTAGCTCATCAGCTTTGTCAAATGAAAAATTAAAAGAATGTTTTGAGTTTGCATGTGTCGAATACAAGCGTCTACATCGGCATATTCCCACTCGATGGCTTTCCCTTTTGCCCGCAATTGGCCGATTATTACATTATTGGCCTGCGGTTAAAAGGTACTTTTTGCAAAAGGGGAAAAACAACTGCAGAAAAGAAATCTGAAAATTTGTATCATATGGAATGTCAGATACTGAACTAAATAATGCGGATGAAGAATACATTTCTGAACGAGGCGTATTTGTATTTTATTCATAATGTAATGCATGAATTCCATTCAGCTATATTAGCGCTTGAATATGATTCTTGTACAATAATGAAACTTCACAGCATAATGAGTAAACTTATGAATAGTCTTCAAAGTCGAAGAAAGGATTGTTTTTATGGAAGTAGAGTTTTTGTTATTTTTAAAAATATTTCAAATATGATGTTCAAGCATTTAAATTAGAAGCAAATCAGTTTTTAACAAATGCTATTTCATACTTGGAGCAACGATATGATTTCGGAGATGAATCAATTTACAAATACATATCAGTTTTAAATCTGAAACAATCTCTTTTGTCATGGGATACATTATCAGAGCTTCCAAAAATTTTACAGATATCAAATTCTATTGATAATGACATGTTATATACAGATTATTGCTGTCTTCGAGAAGTGTTTGATCAATTGCCATAAGATATTCCGATTGACAAAATATGGTCTTACTTTTTCAAAAAATGTGATAAAAATAACTTGATAAATATATTTAAATTGATCTCATTTATTTTTTCTATTCCAATTAGTAATGCTTTTTGTGAAAAAACATTTAGGGCCATTATTACAACTTGTCGTTAAACGTGGGGTTAGTTAAAGGTACCTTTAGCTAAAGGGAACTGTAAAGTTACCTTTAACTTATTTTCGGTATTACAACTTACAGATAAAATGTTTCAAAAATATGGCAGTACAGGAGCAATGTCGACAAAACTGCTCAATTATACAAGTTTTTTTAACGCAGTGGCAATCGCGGGCTTCGTCTTTTTGTTGTATATTATCATTTTGTTTAAATCTGAAGTCGCCATAATGAAAATAATATATAATATGGCAATTTCAAACATAAAGTGACCTTTAAATGTTAAAGGTAGGATGATCCTCCCTTTAGCTTAACGATCACTTTTATTTTATTGGGTACTCACAATAACGAAAACCAATTTATCTGCCCGTTAAAATCCTCCCTTTAGTTAACGGCAAGTTGTAATAATGGCCCTTAGTACACTAAACAATTTATATTCTAAAGAAAGGAATAGAATGGGATTTGACCTTAGAAAGGCTGAACTGTTAATAAGACAAAGCTTTGATGAAAATTTTCAAAATTTTCAAAATTTTTTACTAACGCCTAAAGGAATAGAACTAGTTAAGTCTGTTACTGAAAGTACAAAGTATATGTAGAAAAATTAACATAGTTAAATGTAAATTAATTGTAGGATGTTTATATTATTTGACGTAGACTGAATTGTAATACGTTTTTTTTTTAAGTTTTTGTATAATTTATTATGTTTTTATTGTTTTTTTTTTTAAATAAAATTTAGCAGTTTTTCTGCTCATTTATACGTATGCGTTATTTTAATTGTCAAGATATTTTTTTTTAAATCAAGCTCATTTTATGTGAGTGTCAATCTGGCTGGCTTTTGGGATGTGGTAAGCCTCATTGAAACCAGAGACAGCTTGTTTAAATTCACTAAAGATAAAATTATTGGAAGAAGGAGCCAGGCAAAATGAGATTGAGACAACCAACAATGCAGTGGCAGAGACGTTCATGCAGGCAAAATACATAAAAATTACTACGAAAGATGCAACGAAAAGAATGTAAGTAAAAACAACAAATGTTATAAATGCGGTCAGCCAGATCATGTAAGCAAACAAAGAAAACGGTGAAAAACACATGTTTTATGATACAATTATTAACATATAGCAACAACAACGCGGAAGCTTCGGTGAATAGGTGTGATTGGTGTATCGACAGCGGCGTCAAAAGTCATTTTGTTGTATGCGTGCGATATTTTCTTCGTGTGTTGTGTGTGATGAGAAAATACCCAGCATACCAAAAAGCTTGAGAAAAATATTTTAAAAAGTTTACTTACTGCAAGCCTTAAGCTTGTAAAATATTGTACATTATGTTGAAAAAGGTTATCGTAACAATTGTAGAAAAATCAAAACGGAACCCTCGTGAAAATATTACATGTGTAAAATTATTTTAAACTTTATTTTTGCAATTGTAGAATAAACTTACTAAAAAATATTTTATTAACTTCTATAAAGAAAAGCTTACTATCTAAATATTTTTGTAAGCTTTTTCAAATAATTGTAGAATAACCTTGCGGGAATAATCTTTTATTAAATTTGGTATTAAAAAGCTTACGATCTCAATATTTTTATAAGCTTTTCTACTTAATTGTAGAATAGGTTTCTCAAATATAATATTCAGTTTAAACAAATTTTGATTTATTTATTCTTCAGTTTATTTGTATAACGAAGAGTCTTCCAATATTTAATATATTTATAGTTTAAGCGTAGTTTTATACGATTTTTTACAAACTGGAAGAACGTTCGCGTGTCCTTAATAAATTGGTCCTCTGTAATACCAACTTATATAGCTGCATCTATTACATTTGGAGATTTGTTATTATTTTGTTTTAGTTACATATTTTATTTGACTTACTTCGAATTGCTTTTGTTGTGCTCAGATTACGCAAAATTTTTTTGGTATCAGTACTTTTCCAGCATAGTTGTTCTCCTAATTCGTCAGTTATTATTTTTCTCTAAAAATTTTTTTATAAAATTTGGTGCCTTTGCAACAGCTGTCAGTTCGTTTTCCTGAAAAATGCGATAAAGAAAAAATTAAAGAATAGTTTTCATATGTAGCGTACATAGAATAAAAATTAAACTTACAAAAGAAGCAAAGCTTTCTCCGTTTTCTAGCAACAGTTTTTCAAACTCCAAGAATTTCTCAATTTCCTTGAATGGCTGTGTAGGCATTACAACAAGTTTTATTTGAATCTTTTCTTTTTTCAGCTCCTGCAACTCCTTGTGTAAAGTTTCATTTGTCAGTCTAATTAACATCGGCTGAATCGCTGCAACTAATTTGATTGGCTATTTATACAATTATCTTTTTTTATTGATTTGCTTCTAGGAACACCAGCACTGAAATCCTCTAATGATTCATTAATTTTTTGTTTTTTATTATTTAAAAGAAGTTCAATTACTTCTTTTGTTTGTATTCTAGCACTTTTTAGAGATATTTTGCATTTTAATTATTATATAACAAAATTACCGACTATTATTAATTTAATATTCAATTCTACGTCCAACCCCATTTAAAATTTAAAACTAAGTGTGTACGCAAAACATTTTCATCAATATTTTAAAGCTGTAGAAGCAAAAATAACGGTACATGACTTGAAAATGTATTACTTTTTTCATGCATTTTATTGCGTCATTCAATATTCGTAACCACACTTTATAAAAAGTTGTGTTTAATAATTGTTTCTCAAGCATTGTTGAAAACTGTTTGCGTATTAAAATTCTATCAATATTAATGTAAGTGACATTGGAAAAACTTAATATTCACTGTTTACATAAGCTTATTTTTAAGTTCTATTCCAGTTTGGTCACAATTTGGTGTGTTGGGTAGTTTTGGCTAATCAAATATGTGTAAAAGTAATCGGTCGCATCGATGTTAATATAGACAGTGTGAAAATAACTTTGAAAAATGTGTATCCTGTAAAAGTAAAACCGAATAACTTTATCTCTGTTAGGTGCCAGTTACCCATACGTAACGTAACGTACCGTAGCGAACATTCGCTTTTTAGCATATGGAAAACAATGTAAACGCTTACTGAAACGTTCTCTCTCGTTAGCAAAACGGAACGATCTGTATAAAACAGAATTATCTCACGTTTTTACGTGCCATTTGAACATAAGTGATGGGGCTATTGTATGCAGAGTTGTATTGCGGCACATAATGCCCTCTTGCGTACATTCATGTTTATTTATATGAAACTTTTAAATTATTACATGTATATAATGAAATTTTTAATTTTTGGTTAAAATAAATTATTAAAAAATTAAAATTATTTTATAAGAAATAAATACTTATTCTTATGTTTGTATTGTGCTCACAAAACAATTTTAACAAAATAAATGAATAATATGTATGTATTTTGAGTGACGAAGTGGTACGAATTCTCCCTTTTGGTACTTTCATATATATTAATCGTATATATTAAAATTTTAAATTTGTATATAAAAAATGATTCTTCTTTAATTATTATTAGGATTGTAAAGTGTATAAAAACACATTAAAACATAATAAATAAAAAATATGTATTTTGAGTGGTAATGTAACGCAAATGACTTTTTTGGTACTTTCCTATTTATACATAAATCTTTTTAATCTTTAAAATTTTTAAATGCATATTCTTATGAATCCAATGTTCTTAAAGAATTATAAGAGTATTTTTTATTATTACTTTTCTAGCAAGAGGTATTGTTTTGCAATTTAATGAAAAAACAAAAAATGACTTTGAACAGAACAAAATTCAACTGTACTTATATCTAAATTCCATAAATATTGACTTAGACGAAGTCAACAATGTATTATTCTATAATTTTACCAGAAAAAATATTTGTAATAACATAAAATTTAAGAACCAAATATAACTTCTTCCAATTCAAAGTACGCGATTGGTACTTTTTGAATTTTGCTTCATCTTAACTACACTCATCGCTGTTCTGAACAGCTGACTTCGCGCAAATGTATGTATACCAATTTCTTTGCGTTATGTTGTGTTCGAGTGTGTGTTGGTTTGTGTTATGTTTCATTTTTATTTACATTCTTCGTTGACATATGTCCCGTTTTAAACGTTTCTATAACTACACAAGAAGTCGCCGTAGTCTAGTAGGTAGTGTGTTGGCTTATTAGACGTAAAGCCAGGGTTCGAGCCCCAGGCCAGACATCAAAACACAATACAAAAAGTATTTCTTCGGCGACTCCTCTCAGCAGATTTATGGTAAGAACTCTGAGGGTAAATAAAATTGCCATCAAAAGTTTCTCAAAAATCTGTCATTCGGAGTCGACTTTAAACTGTAGGTCCCACCACTCATGTATAAAAATTAACACACACAACATAAGTGGTGTGAAAAAGTAGGTCGTTATCCTGACTGAAGGGTTGTAATGACCAAATATATAGATATGTATAACTACACAAACATTCTTAAGTCTACGTACGTTACGATTTTACGTTTCTTACGCTTGAGTAACCAAACCTTAAGTAGAGCAACTTATGCGGGCATGCCTGTAGTATTCAAAGACAATTTCTTGGAAATAAAAAGTAAGAATAATGAACGCATTTTGAAAGAAAATAAGGAAGATGAATTGTTTTTATATGTGTCGAAAAGAATATGAAAACAAATGTTACTCCGGTATTTTCGGAAGAAGATGCAATTAGATGGCATAATCGATTTCGACCCGTCAATTATAATTGTTTGCAGAAAATGATTGATCGGAAGATAGTGCGTGTTGTTAAAGTAAAAATATGTCAAGACAATTAAAATTTGAATCGAAATATAAAATAACAATGAAACCATTTTCTCAAAATTCGGAAAGTACATCGAATAAACAATTGCAAATAGTCCATAGCGACTTGAGTGACCCGATTAATAAACATACTTTCCATAGATCTCGATTTTTCGTAACGTTTACTGATGATTATTTGAGGCATATATCGGTTTATTTTATAAAATCGAAGGATCAAGTACTACGTGCTTTTAAGGACTATAAGGCCGAAGTTGAAAAATAAACGGGTGAAAAGATAAAATGCTTAAGATCTGACAGCGGTCGCGAATATTTAAATAAAGAACTGGATAACTTTTTGCGCGAACACGGTATTAAAAGACAATTAACGGTCGCACATACGCTCGAACGGTGTCGCGGAGAGGGCAAATCGCACACTTGTGCAGATGGCTAGAACTATGATAATTTACTCTGGTTTATCAGTAGCTTAATGGGCTAAAGCTGTTAGAACAGCGGTGTATAAACCGACCATAGGCCATTTAAAAATTTTCGTCGCCAAGGCTATTGTACTGGATAAAACATCATCAAAGAAGTTTAGTTCAAAAGGTGTTGAGTATTTGATGGTTGGATGATGCGATGAGAGTAAGTCTTATAGATTATATAACCCAAATGGTCTTAAAATAATCGTCGGATGAGACGTAATATTTTTTGATGACCAATTAAATAAACAAAATAGCAGTGACATAAAAATTTACAATAGATTACGCATTCTTAGTGGATGATGACGTAAAAGCCGAAACGAATGATGATGAAAACATATCCAGCAAAAGCGTAAGTGAAACATCTGAGGATAGAAATGAAAACACCTATCAAGAAGGAGCTGAAGACGACGATCATATTAAAATTGTACCAGGATGGGTCGTGGCGGAAAGCTTGGGGCTATGTCAATTTCGCAAGAACAGTATATAAAAGATATATTGTAAAGTATGGCTTGCAGGAGTGTAGAAAAGTAACAATACCGTTACAGCTAGACATGCAGGTAAATTGTTTAAATGTCAAATGGAGACATGTTGATAAGACAGAATACCAGTCTGCTATTAGCGTACCGATGTCGGTCACTAAATTGGCCCAACGATCCCCATTCAGAGCACCAGGCTGCGTATAATCATATTTTTAGGTATTTAAAACTTACGTCAGATTACAAGCTTCACTATAAGAAAACTGGTAAACCCATCGACTGCTTTGTGGACGCAGATTAGCCTGGAGATACCAGCAATAGAAAGTCATTTTCTGGATACGTGTTTGTGGCAGCAAAGAGTGTATTTGCGTGGTGTGCTAAAAAGCAAAAGGTAGTATCACTCAGCAGTACCGAGGTAGAGTACGTGGCAATATCAGTAGCAGCAACTAAGACAGTTTACATACGAAAACTTCTGGCGGAATTGAATTTTCCTACAATGGGCCAATCAATATTTATAATAAAAAACTAAGTGCTCAGTGCTTGGTCAAGCACCCAACATATTATTCAAGGAGTAAACATATAGCAATTAAGTATCATAGTGTGCGATATATGTATGCCAAAGGTGCAATTGTGGTGACTTACATGCCGACCAGCGAGATAATATCGGATATTTTACCAAAAAGTATATGCAGAATAAAACAGTAAATTTACAAGATGTACATATGGGTTTATATGAATAGAATTTTTATTATTGTAGTTTATTTTTATTTGAGAATAATTTTGATTATTAATAATATTATTAAACTATATTGAGAAAGAGTGTTGAAAATATGGCAATCCAGTTTATTGTTGCATAATGCTATTGTACTGGATAAAACATCATCAAAGAAGTTTAGTTCAAAAGGTGTTGAGTATTTGATGGTTGGATGATGCGATGAGAGTAAGTCTTATAGATTATATAACCCAAATGGTCTTAAAATAATCGTCGGATGAGACGTAATATTTTTTGATGACCAATTAAATAAACAAAATAGCAGTGACATAAAAATTTACAATGGATTACGCATTCTTAGTGGATGATGACGTAAAAGCCGAAACGAATGATGATGAAAACATATCCAGCAAAAGCGTAAATGAAACATCTGAGGATAGAAATGAAAACACCTATCAAGAAGGAGCTGAAGACGACGATCATATTAAAATTGTACCAGGATGGGTCGTGGCGGAAAGCTTGGGGCTATGTCAATTTCGCAAGAACAGTATATAAAAGATATATTGTAAAGTATGGCTTGCAGGAGTGTAGAGAAGTAACAATACCGTTACAGCTAGACATGCAGGTAAATTGTTTAAATTTCAAATGGAGACATGTTGATAAGACAGAATACCAGTCTGCTATTAGCGTACCGATGTCGGTCACTAAATTGGCCCAACGATCCCCATTCAGAGCACCAGGCTGCGTATAATCATATTTTTAGGTATTTAAAACTTACGTCAGATTACAAGCTTCACTATAAGAAAACTGGTAAACCCATCGACTGCTTTGTGGACGCAGATTAGCCTGGAGATACCAGCAATAGAAAGTCATTTTCTGGATACGTGTTTGTGGCAGCAAATAGTGTATTTGCGTGGTGTGCTAAAAAGCAAAAGGTAGTATCACTCAGCAGTACCGAGGTAGAGTACCTGGCAATATCAGTAGCAGCAACTAAGACAGTTTACATACGAAAACTTCTGGCGGAATTGAATTTTCCTACAATGGGCCAATCAATATTTATAATAAAAAACTAAGTGCTCAGTGCTTGGTAAAACACCCAACATATTATTCAAGGAGTAAACATATAGCAATTAAGTATCATAGTGTGCGATATATGTATGCCAAAGGTGCAATTGTGGTGACTTACATGCCGACCAGCGAGATAATATCGGATATTTTACCAAAAAGTATATGCAGAATAAAACAGTAAATTTACAAGATGTACATATGGGTTTATATGAATAGAATTTTTATTATTGTAGTTTATTTTTATTTGAGAATAATTTTGATTATTAATAATATTATTAAACTATATTGAGAAAGAGTATTGAAAATATGGCAATCCAGTTTATTGTTGCATAATGCAATTATGTATGTACATATGTATATTTGGATCACATTTGAATTTCTATGTCCTTAGGGCCATTATTACAACTTGCCGTTAAACTGTAAATTTTAACTGTTAAGTTACCTGGAACTGTTAAGTTACCTTTAACTTATTTTCTTTATTACAATTTATAGATAAAATAAAGTCAACTTTTTTAAAAATATGGCAGTGCCGGAACAATGTCGATAACATTCTTCAATAAAACAAGTTTCTTTTAAATGTAGTGGCAACGACGGCCTGCTTTTTTTTTTGTTGTATATGCTCATTTTGTTTAAATTTGAACTTGCCATATTGAAAATAATATATAATATGGCAAGTTTAAACATAAACTTAACTTTAAAAGTTACTGGTAGGATGATCCTCCCTTTAGCTTAACGCTCACTTCTACCTTATCGACCACTTATAATAATGAAAAACAATTTATCTGCCTGTCAAAATCCTCCCTTTAGTTAACGGCAAGTTGTAATAATGGCCCTTACTTTTTTAGTCTTCCTTTGTTCTTTGATATAAACACTAAAAATAAAACTGCGCAGAATTTTTCCTTAGATTTCAACAAATTCAAATGCAGTCATGAAATCCTTTTGTATTGGCATTCAAAATTATAGCTAAAGGAATATAATGATTTTTTTTGTTATTATTAAATCTAAATTTTATTATACATAATTTATAATACATTTATTATATAAACTTTTTATTTTTCAGTTTAAAGTTAGATTTTATGGTTTCTAAAATATTAATCTGCTTATAAAGCCCTATAAACATAATTAACTAAGAAATTAAATTTAAATAAAGATATTATGGAAACTTTTATTAGGATAGTAAGGAGGGCAGGTATTCTAGGAGAGTTGAATTGAAATTTAAGAGGTGTTTAAAATTGGCTTCTTGTTTAAAAAATCTCCAAATTAGTATATTATTAAATTTAATTTATAGTGAGTATAGTATTTAGAATATCTATAAGAATGTCGATTAAAATGTTGTCATTTACTTTGCAGCAAAGTAGTATACCAACCTATTCCTGAAAAAGAGATTATTGTAAATGAGGAAAGAAATCATAACTATTATTTCAAATTAACAATATTTATATTAATAAATTGCAAATTATAAAAAATAATTAAAATCAATTAAATAATTTATTTTCTTCTATGTTTATTATCTTTAAATGTTCTGGTTATTTAAGAGAATTATAGAACATTAACTTTCACAATGAATAGAGAAATCATAAGGAATTATAGCACACAGGCACATAATTTTCGCATTTCTTTTAATTCAAATAAAATGGAGAATTCTTTATGTGCACAATTTAGTTTTTACGGTTTATAATTCATCTTTGTGCAGCAGTGTATAACGATTCTTAGAAGGACCCAATTTTTTAAATGTTGACTCTGGCGGCGAGGTATTTACTACGTCACTTTGGACTTCATTGGTAGATGGATCAGGACCATAATGAAATTCACGATGTAATTTTCCATTATATAAATCTTGTAGGAATTGTTTTAGTTTTCCTGGCGTATACATATCCTTGAAATTAGGGAATAAGTACATGTGTCTATATGAATCAATGGCAATTAATGGCAAATCTTCCTCTGATTTACCCAAATGATGTAATGGATGTGCAAATCTTTTACCATCAGCAGTAAGGAAATTAATATTTTGTTTTTCATCTAACAATTGATGTTCAAAAATAGCCTTGTAGTCCTTTATGGAATTTGTATCATCTGGATGATGAAACAGTATTAAGAATGGCAGACCTTCTTCCGTTAATTCTTCAGCATTTTCAAATGTTATTTCTCTAACCAACGGCACACATTTTTCTTGAATCCATATTTTTAGCTCATCAAAATTCTTTAAACTACCAGTGTAGGTTTCATCATTTTCAGGACTTACAGCAACATCCGGTCGGAATACAATAATTGGCGTACCTGGTGGATGCATAGCCTGGGCAGCATCTCCAAATCCTACATGGAATTGACAGTCATCCTTTACATTTGTGGCTGCTTTACGGAAAGTATCATATTCTGGCTGATTCCGACGATCAAAGTAACCAATTACTATACGTTTTTTGGAATCGAGATTTTCTAGATCCCTTTTGTTGACATGAACGCTCCAAAAGATTTTATATTGTGTTCAGATCTGGTGATAATTTTTTTTTGGACAGAAAAAGTTATCTAATTCAATAATAAAACAATAATATAATAATAAAAAAAACGCTGTAAATATAATAATACAATATCTGTTTTAAACTGGTGAGCAAAGCTTGTTTACCAAATTTTTAATTCGCCTTAACGTTGTGCTTAACTCATCTTACTCCAAACAAACTTGTTTCTCAAAATCACTTTAAATGGTAGATTTGGATACAGTACCGCCAACCATTTCTGTCAATCGGTTGCGACTAAGATTACCGTACTATTTAATTTATTTACAATTTTCCTTGCCTAACATATTCTTTTTTCGTTCCAGTCCTCATGTTTTCTTCTCCTAGTATCAATTTCAATTTAACTGTAGTCTAGTATGCTGTGTGTTCACTTATTAGACACGAGGCCAAGGTTCAAACCCCAGATCAGCACGTACATGAAAAAATAATTTTTTCTCTCAGCATATTTCTGGCAAAAACACTGGGAATTAATAAAATTGCCATGAAAAGTTTCTCAAGAATCGGATGTTCGGAGTCTACGTTAAACTGTAGATCCCGCCACTCATTTATAAAATTGACATACACAACATAGTAGTTTGAGAATCTAGCTCATAACCGTGACTGAAAAGTTGTAATGACCGATTACGTTTATATGTATGTATAAAAGTTTCCAACTATGGTAAATAATATGGAAAGATGTTATTTAAAACAAAATTACAAAGCCTACCCCTTTTATTATCACTGAATGAAATCAGTGGTTGTGCTACAGTTATGAAATGTAGGTACAAATTTAATTCATATAGAATAGAATTCAAACAATTTAATCCATACAAACTGAGATTTAAAAATCGTCATGGAATGAGGTAATGAGATAGGTACACTATTTTATTTATGCAATGCTTTTTTGCCCTTCAAATTAAGTTATTCGGGGTCGCTGTGGCTTAATACGTTATATTTTTAATCCCATGAAAAACGCGAAGAGCAAAACTAGAAATAGTTCAGTCAAAAAGCCCTACCTCAAATGCAATTCACATAGTCTTTCCGAAAGTCAAGCAATATATCGATGATATTTGTCAATGTCATGACCAAGAGGTAGTGCAGGTTATGGAAAAAATATTCGGAACAGCTAGAAAATAATCTCTCAAATAATTTCATTATCCGAATAATGTTATCAATCTTTCTTGAAATTTGTTATGCTAACAACGAAATGACAGAATATGAAGTTGCGGCTATAGATTGAATTAATGCCCATATTTATTTTAACAATTTTAACAGTTAAATCGCTTGAATACATGAACTTGTGCTATAGTTATCTGATATAATTTGTCTAACTATTATCGAAATGTGACGGTAAACACATCGCAAATAGTTTAATTGAAACTACAGAAAAAATTTTTGAAATTTGAAAATACAAATTTCACATTTTTAATTGCATACACTTTAGAAGTTTATTTATAAATACTACTTATAAATACTTTGATTTTTAAAGTTTGTAATTTATTTTAGATTTATATTATAAATTAATGTTGGTAAAAACTATTTTTAAAATAGATTGTTACATAATGACTTCTTCCTTTGATTACATTATTAGATTTTTATAAAGTGAAGAATCTACAATCTATATCTCTAATATTTGTATACTACTTTTATTTACAAGCTTATTTACTCAATCATACATACCTATGTTCTAATACCATTTTCGTCTCTAAAAAATTACGCTTTTAAAAAGGTAACATTTTAAAAATGATGCATTTATCCCATTGACATTTTCTGCTATTCCTTGCCGGAAGAGTACACAAAAGTATTTTTAACATATGTATTTAGTGACAAAGCTTTTTGCAAATCATAACATGGTAATGCTGACTTCAATAATTTAAGTTACCAAAAGCCAGCTAGAGCAGCATATACAAATACTTATGTAGGAAATTACGATCTTAACGACATTTTGTCATGAACCATTATGGAATTATATTTTATTATAACTAACAATTAAAAAAAATCTCATGTTTATTTTCATTCGTCTACAGTGGCAATTTTGTATTACCACTGCTGTATTGTATTACCACTTATGTGCCCAGAAAAAAAAACGAGTAAATAAACGGGCAACCGTGAATAAATATTTCTAGATCACGTAAGTACAATACAACCTCCTAGAACTCGCTAAGGATTCGCTTTTTGTTGAGATTTAATACTACTTTAAAAAAACGTATGCAAATTAAGTCCTAACTTTCACGAATTCTGTTCTCTTTTTAACATAATGAAACAATTTAGAAAATAACTCAATGAAAATAGTTTCATAATCAAATTTTCTCCAAACGGAATTAGAATATTAATATAAATGCAAGAAGTCGCTGTAGTCTAGTAGGTGGTGTGTTGGCTTATTAGACGTAAAGCCAGGGTTCGAGCCCCAGGCCAGACATCAAGACAAAATACAAAAAGTATTTCTTCGGCGACTTCCTCTCAGCAGATTTCTGGTAAAAACTCTGAGAGTAAATACAATTGCCATGAAAAAGTTTCTCAAAAATCTGTCGTTCGGACTTTAAACTGTAGGTTCCACTACTCGTGTATAAAATTAACACACACAACATAAGTGGTGTGAGAAACTAGGACGTTGTACAATGGGTCAATTCGACCTCCGGGTACCTAACTTAACCTAACCTAATATAAATGCAAATATTGTGCTCTTGCTTTTTTTATACATTAATTCCATTAGATGTTATTACTCTAATGCTAACAGGTTTATCAGATTATGTTTATTTGATTTGTATGAAATTTTTTTTAATACTTTAGCTGATATGTTTTCAAGCATTTTACAAATTGCGTTTAAATGAGTGAATCTGTGGGAGAGGATATCCTTTTTTATTAAAGAAATTATATTAAACCGTGTATCTACAATTGAACAATACGCAGATATAGATTTTGATTGCTTTTTCCTAAGATAATCAATATTTTTTAGTTTTTCTTATTTCGATAATAATCTTCACTTAACTAATAAACATAAATGAGTTAATATATAAAACAAAACAAAATATATTCATATATTTACATATATTTGCATAGCAGCATATCGAATGACAACATGTTGGGATCACCGAGCAGTGGAAAAAACACCAATGGAAGATATTCTCCTAGTATACAGGTAAGTATAACAAATCCTTAATAATGTATGTAAGTCAAGTTATCTTAAAATATTTTAGTAATTTCAGAAATTTTTAGCAATAAATATATGGGCAATTTCGTGTCAAGTGACCCAATTTTTAAAATCGATGTAACTTTTCACCTATTGGTCCTAGCAAAAATTTTCCAAAGGATATTAGATAGCTATTTCTTTAATCTTTCCAAACATAACTTTTTTAATTTAAAAAAAAATTTATTTTTTATTTTTTTTTTCAAAATGGGCTTTTTTTTGCTCAAAAGAAAGTTTATAAAATTTCCTTAAAGTCCTTTATAATCGCTTAATGGGATACGAGTGGGATATCTATCAAAAAAATTATTTTTTTAACTCAAGAATAAGATTTTTCAATATTATTTCAATATTTTATTTATTACTTATAATACGAAATAACAATAATAATAAAAAATTTAATAAAATTAATATATAAATTTTGAAATTGCCAATCTTTCGTCCTTCTTATTTATTGCCTTCATTTTCTGCTTTTTTTATCCAATCCTTTCTTGGAGTTACTAGGTTCAGCTGCTGATTTCGCTGCTGCTTCCTTTTTTGGCTTTGGAAAGACTGAAGTCTTCCATCAAGTGGTATAAAAGCATGGTATTGAGCTGTACCATCAATTGTTACAGAAGCGTCGAATCTACTCTTCAATGTTTTTAATGTTTCCCTATGATCATCTTTGCTAGTAAAAACTATTTCAGTTTCTTTACAATGGTTCTTTGTCCATCGCATTATAGGAAATTTAACCCCTTTTATTGGCCAAAATTAATTATAGCCAAACGTTTGGACCGATTTCAATAATTTTTTGGTATTTGATTTTAGGAAGTCTCTTAAGGGGGAGGAAGGGACCATTAACTTTTTTCACACACTCAGAAAAAAAATTAGTAAATAAAAAATAAAATAATAATCAGTTGTAATAGGTTCCCGAACCCAATCCGAATCTAGATTAGTATATCTTATATGGTTTCATTAACCGTTTTTAATTTTTTTTTGAGTGTACACTAACTTTTAAAAAGGCTAGTGCTTCATCAGCGGATAGCTTGGTTGGTGGTGGTCTTGAAATAAGTTTTCGTACTTTAGCTGCTCTTGTCGGAGTACTGAGAGTCTCTTTAAAAACATTGCTAAATCTAATTTGTTACATTTACAAGCAGCAGTAGTAGCAGCATGTACTAGGGGTTCAACTTCATTATTTTGATATTTAGAGATTTCCGCTGCAACTCGTCTTTTTGCTCTCTCAGGTTTTTGGCTAAATATTAATTGCGGTCGTCCAGGTTTTGAATTAATGGGGACAGGGTTTTTTTCACCTATTTTTAATAAGTAATTGCCTTTAAGCCAACCAGCTTGCTGTACTTTAAAAAATTTAAAAAATCCTACCGCTTATCACCATTTCCTAATCATATTTGATCAAAATATTCAAGACTGATGCTTTAAATAGTGCTCTATATTTTCGGAACAACCATTTTCGTTAATATATGACAAGAAGTGGGCATATACAGCTGCTCTTTCATTAACTGCGAAATGTTTCTATTGCCATACATTAAATAACTCACAATTTTTTACACTATATTTACCTGAAAAAATTAATTTTTTGAAAAAGTTTGCAAATATCCGAAGCTGAAATATGCTAAATTCGGTAGATAACTGATTGTTTAAAAGATCTCTTATAGTGGTGTAACTATCATTTGTTATCATTTTTTTGTAAGTCCAAGTAAAATTCCAATTCATATTTATTTTATTTTTTTTAAGGTGACCTTAATTTTTCCAATTTAATTGGTCTAACAGACAATTATTTTCCATTTTTTAATTTTTAAAAACTATATATTTTTATTAAGAAAACTTTTGTTAGAAATTGCCACAAAATTCACTACATTTAATCGTTATTTAATAACTTATTTATAAATACAACATATAACAACTAATAAAGTGACAGTTAGGCAATATAAATGCAAAATTCAGAAATATTTGCCTACTTTGTTATATTTTTATTTATAATAAAGCAAAAATAAACATCTTTTTCAAAAATTTAAATTTTGAATTTTGGCAAAAAAAAACGATTAAAATTTCCTATAGTGCATCGGAATAAAGCGTTCGCATCTAAGATGCGATCTTGATGAGAGCACTGCAGGCTATACCTTGCTGCATTTCGTTTGAGATTTGCTCCTATGCCATCACAAGCTCCTTTGACATGTGCAGTTGGATGAAAACGCCATTCAGCTGGAATTCCAAAATCTTTTTCGTAAAATTAAAAAAATATTTATGGAAAGATTGAAGAAATATCTATCTAATATCTAATAAATTTTTGCTAGGACCAATAGGTGAAAAGATACAAACATTTTAAAAAAACCTGTATGACCAAAATGTCCAACTTTGACCCCCTCTAACTCCGGCAGTTCTTGACTGATAGACATCGATTTTAAAAATTGGGTCACTTGACCCGAAATTGCATATATATAAAATAAAATAAAAATAATGAATATTTTTTATATTTGTTTTATTTATTTATTTCTCTTTTACAATAAAACAAACAAATGTTTAAGGTTTTTCACAAATAATAGATACAAAAGGGAAACTTTCTGGTGACTCCATATTTTTGCAACGCAAAAGTGTAAGTATCCCTAAGAAGAACTTACAGTAAATTTAAAAGCCCAATATATTAAAATGTTATGCCCAATATTTAGCGGGATATCCCTTAAGATCAAGCACCCCATTTAATCGATTTGGAGTTGAATGTATTAGTTTTGTTACGTGCTTTCTGTTGGTATTTGCCGCCATGCACAGAAGTTTTTCAGTTGACTTTTGCTTCAGGTTTAGTCATTCTTTTGGAGTCATATCGGGACTTTGTCAAAGAATATTAAGACTGTGAGGACATTGGTATGAAAATTGATTTGTTGGAAGTAATAACTAAAACGAGTTCGTAATTCTTCCGAACTGTTGGTGAATTTATTCTTTAAAATGTTTAAATACTCTCTCTTATTTGCCTTTTCTTCAATAAACTGGCAACTGTCTATATTTGGTGCCGACACACATGCCAACAATGTTGAACTACCGAGGCCATTCTTACCTATTTCACGAATGTTCTTTGGATTGAGCCCTTTTTCATATATAATTTTGAAATAATATGCTTTCTTCAGACGAGTCAAAATATATCATTTTAACTTGTGCAGATATACTTTAGTATGGGGAAAAAAGAAATGAAGCACCAGCACCAGCTGTGGGCAGTTTGCAATTTAGGGAGAGCATTTAAAAATTATAAAAGACAAATTCACCAAAAGTTCGGGATATCTTACTAAATATTGGGTATAACATTTTAATATATTGTGCCTTTGAATTTTAAATTTACACTGAGTTTGTTCTGGGCGTACGTAGATTTTTTCCTAGACTTTTGCGGTACAAAAATATAAGAAAGAAGAAAGGTTTCCTTGGTTTTCTTATGGTTTATGAAAAACTTCAAAAATTTTTTGTTTTACAATAAAAGATTAATAAAATAAGTATAAAAAACATAAATTATTTTTACAAATTATTACTTAAAATTCATAAAATTGCTACACATATTGGAGTACCTAGACTTTTGCTGTCCACTGTACTTTTTTATACATTATAAAGGCTTACACTAAATGTACCTAGTCCTACAATAAAATAAGTTTGTGATTTTAAATAGCACGTTTAAGCGTCGACTATGTTGTCCTTAAAAATTACTTAACTGATGTTTATTCGATCAAATTTTCTAACAGTTTCGTATTTGCTTAAATCGTTGTTTTTTTAAAACATTTAAAACTAATTTGATTGGCTATTTATAATTACTTTATTCTAGTTATGTATAGACAATTTAAATAGCACGATAATTTTTTGATATTTATTTTAAAGTTTAACAAAAATTAATAACAATAAAAAACGGAATTCATTGAAATTTGTTGTTGGCTTCAATACTGTGTTTATAACCCTCATTGTTTATAACAACTGTTAATCTTCGCGGCATAGATGGTACTAGGGAACAACGCTTTTTTATTGAAATTAAGTTTCCAGACTTGAGTTTTTGTTTAAATTTTATGTAAACATTATTAGTTTTTGTATAGTAAATTTACAAAATTGATTTTATTTATTTCTTAACCGTTTATACTCCTATATCATAATATGGTTTACTTTCCATTAAATATGTATTAAAACATTTATTTTAATTAGTAAAAATCATGACTGTTCCAAAAATTTCTGTTCATCAATTCCTAAAATTTGTCAAGGATTTCACACGCTCAGACAAATACATTGACTTCCATTGAACATAGCGATGAAAATTCCTCCCATAACTTGATATACATATTTCATATATGTATTTCGTCGACGTCTCTATTAACGTATTCAAATCAAATTTTTTTCTAAATCTAGGTCAAGCACAGACATATGCATTTAAAATAGTTTTTCTATCTTTATTACTTAATTGGTCATTACAATACCATATTCAGGATTACGACCTAGTTTCTCACACTATCTATATTGTGTGTGTTTATTTTATATATAAGTGGCGGGACGTACAGTTTATAGTCGACCCCGAACGACAAATTTTTTGAAAAACCTTACACGGCAAAAGTGCCATGAATTCTTACAATCTTCAGACAGCGCATGAGCTTCTGTAGTGTTAAGAGGAAACCTTCCACGTATAAACCGAATTAAAGCATTTTTCTTTAACAAAAATTATATCTTCAGGGATGGTAAGTTGGATACTATTCTTAGTTTTACATATACATATGTTATATCCAATATATTTAATGTCACAACTAACAGGATGTAATCAACCCTTTTAACTGAGAGGGAATAGACCGTCTGAACTCACCATAGTAGTAGTATGTTGGTTTATAAGACATGAGGCCATGGTTCAAACCCCAGCCCTGACACTTCGAACAAAACGTAATAGGAAAAAATATTTCTTCGACGACTTCCTATCAGCAGTTTTCTGTCAAAAACTCTGACAGTAAGTAAAATTGTCATAAAAAGTTTATTTTTATTTATTTTATTTATTTATTATAATTAACATAACACAACTAGATTTTATAAATTTTGAAGCATGCCGTATATTCTGCCAACAATAACACTTATATGGCTAGACCACGATAATCTGCCGTTAAATGCAATACCCAGATTGGTTGCAGACTTGACAAAGTCAATTTCATTTCCCTTGTTGCTCAATCCAGGTATGACAAGCGAAGCATTGGTTTTCGAAAACATAATACATTTGGACTTTGAGGGATTGATGCATAGTCCATTTCCCGAAGCCCAACTGTCAATTCTATCCAAATAACGGCTAATAGAGTGTAAACAGGATTGCCATTATGAGTACTGGTATAAAGCTGGACATCATCAGCATATACATATATGAACACGTCAGTCAACCAAAACATCCGGTAGATCATTTATATACATACAGAACAAAAGAGGCATCAGTATTGATCCCTGGGGAACACCTCTACTAATATTAAGCGGATCGGAAATATTTCCATTTAAATGAGCCTTTTGACACCTGTTCAACAGATAAGAAAAAATTTGACTGACGGCAGAATTCGGAAAATTAAAGAGTTTCCGGAGCTTATTCAATAAAATTTTATGATTGACTATATTGAATGCCTTGGTGTGATCGAGAAGAACTAAAAACGCAACATTATTTTCATCTAGCTCCAACCTAAGATCCTGAACTACATTTAATGGAGCAGTAGTACAACTCCTACCTTTCATAAAACCCGACTGACTAACTGTTAAGTAATTGTGACTTTCCAGATAACTATTGATTTGTCTAGCTATAATGTTTTCTATTACCTTCGACAAAAAAGGAAGAATAGCAAGTGGCATGAACGCATTGTTCGTTTTGGGATTAGGAAGGATTTTAGCTAGTTTCCATTCATCAGGATGGTCGTAGTCGACTCTAAACCGGGCCACCCAGTAAATTAGATAATATTAACACACACAATATAATAATGAAACAATATTTGCGAGTGTAAAGAGTCAAAACGCATTGAAACTATTCAGCAAAAAGTAAGCACACTTAAGTGTAGTATATTAATTTTTCAATGAGCTCAGTTAAAATATGTGGTTAAAACTTCAAACGAGAGAAATCTTATTTTCAAAAATGGGGGACAAGGCAAATGTATGAGTGGAATAGTGAAATAAATAATACATTCTTTTAAACATCTGACCAGTTGAAAAATAATTTATAAATGCAGTTTTTAGTCGCCATGTACGAAATAGACCCCAAGAAGCTGGATTAGAAGCCCGTGGTGCTAGGAATGTTCCAGTTTTGAGTACACAAAAAATAACCAAAAATCTATGTTTTGGAAAACAATCACTTTACTCATAGGCGAAAAAACGAAACGTGTGCTCCTAAGTATTTATACAAAAAATACAGTGAAGCATGAGTCGAATGGATGATAAAGTGATCTTATTTGCAGGAGGGGAAATGCAACTGAAGTAGGAATTTAAGCAGAAAATTGATACAAACAAATTTCTCAATATTGTGAAATTATAGTTTCTGGAAAAAAATCTACATTTTGGACTGGCTATCCTAATCTCCGTACATAAACCCGATTATGCAAATTTGGCATGTGCTAAGATAGGAAATTGTGAAATAAAGGAGGAGATATATCGCAACGGAAGTATTCACAAATCTCGGTAACATTCCACGCCGATGTAAACAATTTTGTAGGATGAAAATATTTTAAATTAAGTACAAATAAATAAAACGTTTACCATTGACACAATGTTAAAAATTAGAAATTTGAAAAATTCTAGCATTTGTTAAATCGTGGACTGTATGTAAAGGGGTGGGTAGTTGTGGTGATTCCTCGAAACCAAAATTGGGATCAGATTTCTGGCAAGCAAAGGGAAAATTTTCAAAAAAATGCTTTCAAATAAAAAAATAAAAACAAGCAACACTTTCCTTTTTATATAAAATTTTTTGTTGTACACAATTTCTTTTATTTATTTGGTTTACTTTACACAAATTTTTTAAAATTCACTGTCAGTATTTAATTATTACGTTTAATTTGTTAGTTTCAATGAAAATGGCCGAATGCCTTCAAATACAAAATTAATTATTAAAGCTTCTGGAGCTCTAAATTCCTCCAGGCGATCAAAAACGAATAATTTTTATTAATCAACAAACAAATATTTAATGCCAAAAACAAACAACAATATTAAAATATAAAAAAGCTTAAATATATACTTCAGCGCCCTCTGTTGCTAATTTGCCTGCGTTTAAACAATCCTGTTTATGTCGCCAAGGATGGGAAATTTGGACTATCAGACATAAACATTCCGGCGCCCTTGCAGTACTGAAACCAAAAAGTAATCGACTCCAAATCTATTTCTAGAGAATATAAATCAAAAAAAAGAAAAACTTTTGTATTAGTGTGAACACCGTAAAAAATTTCACCAAATTTTTGGAATGGCTGCAATTCCAATTCTGATCCGCCAGCCAGTGTAGAAAGATATATTCAGGAATAAGTATCATGGTCTGAAATTTGGTATCGAATTTTTGAGGCTTATTGTTCCTCTGCTAAATCGGAATTAGAGCTTCACACGGACTAGGTCTTCCGCTCTCACGACCATTGAACGAACTAGATCCACTGGTGGATTATCAGGACGAACGAGGTCCGATATTTTTCTTGGCTAGTGGGCGGGTGGTCCTTTTCGATGCTTCAGTTTTCTAATCGAACTTTCCTAGGGACAGACGGACTAGGTCTATTGCCCGGTAAATGGAAGGTTTAACTTCAGCGGCCCATATTCGCACACGTCCACCAGATATGATCATGGCTCAAGCAACCTTACAATTCAAAATCTTCGACATCTTCACCACTGCGGGATTTCCTCGTTGTACCATGATACTATAAGCTAAAGTTGTTTATTAAAATATTTAGTTCATTGGAAGAGTTATAAGATTCCCAATCGGCCTTGTAATTATTCCACAGTCAGTTGCTAAATCCACAGCCTTTACATAACCGTTGTTACCCAAACGTAAATTTCGAATACGACCTAAACACCATTTAGTGGTAGGCCCTATACCTTCTCTAATTGCTGCTGTGTCACCAACCTTAGCATACTTCCATGAATATTGGCAATAGGCCATTGTACGAAAAGATCTATTTATCTCAGTGTAGAGGGACTTGAACCCGTTTCGCAACTATTTATGCCCTCGATTATTCGGCCTCAAAGTTCTCTGAGATTCTCTGTCGACCTCTATTTTCGTGTAATCTGACACATAATTTGAGAGCTCTTTCGAATTCAGCTCTGGTAAAGGACCGGTTACAATCCAGCCAAATATACTTTCCTGCGCCATTAGTTTTCCCAAAATATTCTTCCTGACACCTTCCAATAAGATGTCAGGGTATACGTCACCACCAATAAGAATGTCAACGTGACCGCTTTTATCGAATTTGGGATCAGCCAAAGTAATCCCCGATAAGGCTGCAGATCGCGATATGTTAACAGTTGAACTAGGTAACATTCCTGTCAACTTCGGCAACACCAAACCAGTTGCCTCCACACGAGACTGATCATCTAACAGTGAAGTCAAGACAAACGAACATTGTCTTTGGATAGCACCAGCACATGCTCCATTCAAACCGGAAACTCTAGCATGTGTATTCACCGTTGTCAATCCTAATCTTCTCTGTAATCCTTCCGAAATGAAGGTTGCTTGAGACCCTGAATCTATAAGGGCCCTAGCTCGGAACGTCTCTCCCCGGTGGTAGATACCAACTACCGCAGTCTCCAAAAGTATCTGCCTCGACGTAGCAGCAAAGCAGTTTTGGACCCTACCATTCGACCTGACTGCACCGCTAGAACTTGGCGCATCCAAAGCGCCCGAAGAGGGTCCAGACACCTCTCGATGCAGTAGAGTGTGGTGGTTCAACTTGCACACCGTACAACCAAAAGTACTCTTACACTCATTGAGTCTATGACCACCTGTGAGACAATTGATACAAAGACTGTACCTTTTCACCACCGAAAACCGTCTCCCAGGAGATAAATCCAAAAATTTCGGACAAATATTCATCAAATGGTTCCCCGAACAATATGTACATGTACATGTAGTGTAAAAGGATCGAACTCCCTTTTTCGGGTTAGAGAAAGTTTCAGGGGCAGGCCTAGAACTACTACCACCTGGTTCAAAATTCCGAATTTCAGATACAGTTTCCAGAGATTGAAACCGCGAAGTCAAAATATTATCCAAATCCTTCCATTTGGGAATCTCCACTTTGTTCTGTATCGTCTGTTCCCAAAGAGACAAAGTTAGTACGGGCAATTTTGTGGAGCAGAGATATACGAAAATCGAATCCCAAGTAGAAATATCAATATCATGCATCCGAAGTGCTGATATCGAATTATTAATATATCTTTGGATTCCCTTAATCTTATGAGCCGATTCTAATTTTATAGGTTCCAGTGTAAAAAGAATCTTTAATTGAGAATTCACCAGTATTCTCTTGTTCTCAAACCTATCTCTAAGATTGTTCCAGGCCTCCTGAAATCCATTGGTCGTTAAAGGTGATTTTTTGACAATTTCCAATGCCTCACCTCGCGTAAACTGCCGCAAATAAAATAATTGCTCGACAGGTGAAATAGTGGCGCCATTCACATACACCGCCGTGAACATATCCCGGAAAGATGGCCAGGATTTGTAGTCACCATGAAATACCTCCATGATACATGGTGGTAACTGTATGTGATTCCGAAAGTGATTCTTGCTACTTTGACCATTTTGGCACTGGGTCGAGGACATCTCACATCGATTGACCAAAGTATGAGAGAGCTCACTCATTAGTGCAGCTACCGAAATGTATCCCAAACGACAATGACCGAAAAGTTCGCGTGCTGCTTCTCGATCACCTTCTAAGTCCTCCTCATCTCCTGTGGCAAAGGCTTCATAAGCGTCCTTAACCTTTGTCCATAGCAACTTAAATTCTTCCCTCTGAATTTCTATAGAGAAGGCCGTATTACCTTCCTCAGTGGCACTAAAATCCTTTTCAAAATCTAGAAACATTTGGGCAAATGTTTCAAAAGCCAATAATTTTCTTGACTTAGGCATTATTAAATTCAAATTCCAAAATTGAATAAATTTACAAGTTAATCAACGAATATAAAATATTTTCTAAGAAACTAAAAAGGAATTACACAACCACCAAAATTCCGTTTCTTTATATCCACCGATAAATGTTCCCAACGAAATTATCAAATAATATTGATCTATAGCCTAAATAATTGATTACGCCCGAAATAGAGTAGCACTACGATCGTTTACTACCTCAGCGAAAGCTATATAAAGATACTCTTCAACGCGGCCACCTCGACGTTTAACAACAAAATTAATACAGGGAGGTCCACCAATAGGCTGACAAATATATCCTCAATGTCACGCACTATTCGAAATTGAGCTAAACCGACGAGTTTCCGATAATCACACAATCCGAAACTTTAATATATTCAGTCTCAAAATTTCCAGTATAACAATCCAACGACTATTCAATTTATCAAACTGAATAAACAAATTTAATTTAGATTTAATGGAACCAAAAATTCCCATTCAAAATGTAAAGTAAATAAATCAAAATGTTAACAAAGGAAACCCATTAACAAAATTCAGCTTTATATACAATTAAAAAGATTGAATTCAAATTGAATGATTAAAAAATTACACTTAGTTATGAGTATCTCTGTAATATAAAAGTTGATATAAAGTATCGTTATTAATGGTAATAAACTTCGCTATTCATCAAACGGACTATTACCAATCATAATATAAGTATGGACAAAAATCACATTGGGTTGTTGAACTCGATTTTCAACTGTCATTCCCATCCCAATTTGATCCTTTTATTAACATTTTATTTCCCTATAACCCAAGACAAATTGGATTAACAGTGCGAAATAAAACCCGTTTGGTTTTAATCTCCGATAAATTCCTAAAGTATGTCTGTGCTATGGAAATTATAACACCAATCCTTTATGAAAATATATGCACAGTTAGATTGTATACAAGTAAAGTTCTGTTATACTAGACAACAAAACCTTACAAGTATATGAATATAAAAAAAAATAGAAAAAGAAAACACAAACAACTTTACCTTATTAAAAATGAATCGATACAAATTAAAACAAGATTCCAAATCCGGCTCGAAGGACCAAATGTTAAATCGTGGACTGTATGTAAAGGGGTGGGTAGTTGTGGGGATTCCTCGAAACCAAAATTGGGATCAGATTTCTGGCTAGCAAAGGGAAAATTATCAAAAAAATGCTTCCAAATAAAAAAATAAAAACAAGCAACACTTTCCTTTTTATATAAAATTTTTTGTTGTACACAATTTCTTTTATTTATTTGGTTTACTTTACACAAATTTTTTAAAATTCACTGTCACTATTATTTCAACTATTAGTTTCAATGAAAATGGCCGAATGCCTTCAAATACAAAATTAATTATTAAAACTTCTGGAGCTCTAAATTCCTCCAGGCGATCAAAAACGAATAATTTTTATTAATCAACAAACAAATATTTAATGCCAAAAACAACAACAATATTAAAATATAAAAAAAGCTTAAATATATACTTCAGCGCCCTCTGTTGCAAATTTGCCTTCGTTTAAACAATCCTGTTTATGTCGCCAAGGATGGCAAGTTTGGACTATCAGACATAAACAGCATTTGTATTATTTTTTATATCCAATAAATTTGATGCAACATTTTTTAATGTACGTATTTACAATGCTTATAATTCAAAAAGTGAACAATAAATTTCATAGAAAAATGAATCCAATCACTTGTGCAGAATATCTAGTGTGGCATAAGCAGCGTATGGTTCTGTTGCAACCACACTTCGTTGGCGTCCAGAGTGATGGCATGCTCACCGTTCGCAAAGAAATATGACCCTAAGACGCCGCCAGCCCGAAACCCACACCAAACATTGACTTTAACATTCGACTCTCTTGGATTTCTTGTGGATTGGTATCGTCACAAATTCGACAATTTTTTTGCTCACGTTCATCCAGAAAATGATCTGATCGCGAAGTACGTTGACTAAAAAATATCAATTTTGATAAAACTATTTTATTATTTGCTCCTGTTGTTGAATGCAATATCCGTCCATGGAGATTTGGCAAAATAGACTAAATAAATGACAACGAATTCAACCAGCTTCCACAAGATGGCCCTTATCAACTTTCAAAGTTCGGATTGTTGTAAGTGGTGTTTATAGTGCTGTGTGTGTAAATTAACATCGAATGTAGCTGATAACATATGTGTTGTCAGCATCGTTGCCGTTTATAAAATTTTCCATTTCTTTCCAAGTCTTTTGAATTGAAAAAAGTTTTCATTTAATTCGTATTCTAACAAAACAAGTTCTTTTTCATCTATATATATAAAAAAGAATGTTTGTTTGTATGTAATTAATAGAATCGTAAACTATGCATTTGATCATGCTATGATCTTCAGCAAAGTTGCTGCCCATGAGCCGGGGAAGGTTTCTAAGTTGGTATGACCAATTTCCGACAGGTGGCGCTACTTCACATTACTAAAAATGAATTAAATCGTAAACTGTGCATTTGATCATGATATGATCTTTAGCAAAATTGTTGCGCATAAGTCGACGGAGGTTTCTAAGTTGGTGCGATTAATTTCCAAAAGATGGAGCCACTAAGAATTATTCAAAATAAATTGAATCGCAAACTATGCATTTGACCATGTGTTGATCGGGCAAATACCAAACATTTTAGCATTTATCATTTATGATTTTAATAACATTTAGTATAACTCATTCCCGTAAAATTTGATACATTTTAATTTTGGAAAATTTTTAAAAATGCTGTTGGGTTCAATTGGATTGGGTACATGGGCAAGCAATTGGTCGACCTACACCTCGAGCACGGAAGAAAAGACCATTACGATCCTCAGAATCAGACATGCAATTAGCATTGAGACTGGAAAATCTTGGAGTACTTGCCGCTGAGACCCGTTGGCACGAATCACTTGAAAACGAGAAGTGTAATTAGAAACTGATCGAATGCGTACTACTCAGGCCTGTTCGCCTGAATCATCTGGACGCGGGAAATAAAATCAATAAAATTATTCAGATTTAATTTGATATTTGTGTAATGTTTTTCCTTCAAATTTGTTTTAGTTGGTGGCTCCGCAACACGCGCAGGGTACAGCTAGTAATATGTAAAATAGTCTGAAGTATTTATAAAAACATAATTTAAAATTTTCAGCAGATTGGTTGAAAATATTGTTTTATTTTCGAAAAAAAAAATTTTTTAATTTCTGTGTTTTTTAGTAAAAAAAGTTTATATTCATACGTATTTGTGTTTTCTTTTGGTACTTTTGTAGAAAACAAATTTTTTTAAAAAGTTTTTTTTTCCAAATACATACATAAATGGTTGTTATACTCTCACAGTATAATTAGAATATAATTTGTAATTGTATTGTAATTAATAAATAAATAAATAAATGTTATACAATATATTTTAAAAGAAATTGCATTTTAAAAATATTTTTTAAAATTTTTTTTATTTCAAAAAATTTGTTTGTTTACAACATAAATGTCAAACAAGTTTCGGAAATTCGGAAACAAAAACCATTGAAACATAGTGGAAACATATAAACTTGTTTTGCGCATAACAAGTTGTTTTGTTCATAATCGAAACGCACTGTACACACTCACAAATTCAAATGAAATTTATTACCAATTTTGCTTCCAATGAGTGTTTTAATTTTCGTTCAAAAAAGATTTGATGTACAATGTAAAGCGGTTTCCTGAAGAATTTTGCCGCTGTATTTTGTTGTTGTTTTCATATCTAATACATCTTGAAAATAAAGATTGATACAAAATTACATGTATCCTACGTAAGGTTAGGTTGGAGTGGTAGTTTGATACCAAAGCTCACTTGGACACGTAGAACGGCCCGTTGTGATACCGCAGGTAAGCACAGTCCCTCCACTGACAAATTCCACCACAACTTATTTGTAGTTGGTCAGCGCAGGGGCTGCATACTAAAGTACAACTTCTTTGTTGCTGGAAACCACCCTCAAAGTTTAATATATCCTCGATATCAATGAATGATAACTCCATTAAGCTTACAGGGAATGGAGAGTCAAATAACCTACATCTGCACCTCGCGAGAGATGTGCATTATCAATTTAACCCAGGGTCCCAAATACGTGAGACACAAAATGCCCAGAGAGATCGTCGGGATAACGGCAACACTCCCTAACGAGTTTGTAGGAGTGGTTCGGAGAGCACCGGTGATGTGAATAGCAGCAGATTTTCTAACATTGTCAAGAAGTCTAATATTATATTGTCTGTTTAGTCTAGTCGACCAGAAAGCGGCTCCATATGAGAGGTTGGGTTTGATAATTGCAGACCCCAGATCCAGCACGTGTTATTGGGGCGGAGACCTCATCTGAGTTCAACTGTTCTTCTGCAGAAGTAAGCAGCGCAGGCCGCTTTGTGTGCCCTAGTATCTAGTTGAATTTTGAGTCAAGGATAAGGCCCAGATTATTAACCTCGGGACTTAACGTGAGTTCTGTCACGCTTATATTAGGAAAGGTGTTGTTTGGAATCTTCTATGTTCTAATGAAAGAAATTGCATCTGTCTTGGAGGGATTGACCGACAACTCATTAACATGCAATTTAATACTATTGACAGCGAGAAATTTTAATTTATGGAATAGCGCCTGTGGACACATTGCCGACGCAGCAGTGGCAATGTCGTCAGCATAAGCTGTGGCATTATTGCCAGAGGATTTCAGTCTTTCAAGATCGCAAGCGGAGAGAAGTGAAGATAGAACACGGCCTCGCGGTGTGCCTCTACAAACAAATCTCTGACAATATGTAGTCCCCATTGATGTTACTATTCTCGACTTAAGGAGGAGCTCAATAAAGCTAACCAGACTCTGTCCCAGGTTAACGGAATTAGGAGTAGTTACTATAGGATTTGGGTTGACGTTATTGAATGCACCTTTACTGCAAAGGAAGACAGCCAGACTGAATTCTTTAACGTACAAGGATTTTTCAACCTGTGAGAGGAGAGAGTGTAATGCTGTTTCCATCGATTTGCTCCTCATGTGGTTGCGTTGGGTTACAGCCAAGAGTGATGGACCAATGGAGGTCCTAATATGAACATCTAGTACACTTTCCAACGTTTTCAACAATAACAAAAATAACTTCTCATTTTTGAAGCAACAAATATTAGGGATATTTAAAAGAAATATCATACGACAACACGGTTAATTTAGAACAAGAAATATAAGAAACATAATAAGTACATAGAAAATAAAAAAAAGTATTTGAATTCAAGGTCATTCAATGACTTATTAACATAAAGAAATAATGAAAAAAGGTATAACCAAAGTTCATCAACATTTCCGCCAGCCTTGAACGACAGTAATGGTGTTTAATCATCCTTTGGGAGGGGGTAAAGTTTTTTATTGGCCGCTGGAAAGTTGAGTTTGTAGTCTTGACGGTTGCGACTCTTACTAGGCCATCACAACTAGCATGGGTCTCCAGAACAAGATTTTTATCTTGTAATGACATCAAAACAAGTTTGGTTTTTCTTTAAGCCATTTTGCCTTGGGTTGTAGGGATAAAAGATAATCCGCTGACCAACGTGACCAAAAATATTGTGTAAGTTGCTGGATATGGCTCCATTTGGAAAGATAGGAAGTCTTCAAATGCGTGACATCAGCTTCAGGCAATGCGTTAAGTGATCTGCCAATTAAGAAATGGCCTAGTGTAATATATGGTAGGTCATCTGAGTCAGCTTGAACTAATGGTCTTGAGTTAAGGATAGTTTCTATTCTAGTTAACAGTGTAGTTAGTTGCTCAAACTTTAATGTAGCGAGACCAATAGTCCTAAGGAGATGATACTCCATTCTCTTTACCGTTGACTCCCAAGCACCTCCAAAATGAGGAGCAGCAGGTGAAGTGCCATTGTACACCTTTAATTGAAAGAATTTGTACACTTTTAATTTAAAGAATTTGAAATTTTATTATTGAATTTAAAAGTTTTTACCGACTGGTAGATTTCATCAAGTTTTTAGTAGCTCCCTGGAAATTCGTGCCATTATCGCTGTATATGTGGCCGCATAAGCCTCTTCGTGCAACAAATCTATCGAGAGCTGCTAGAAAGGCATCTGAAATTAAATCAGTGACGAGCTCAAAATGGACCGCTTTTGTGACCTGGCAAATAAACACCGCTATATATGCCTTGACAGTTGGCGCTCTACGACCGTTATGTAATTTGTACGATATAGGACCAGCATAGTTACAGCCTACTTGGTAAAATGGGTACGAAGCATTTACCCTAAATTTAGGTAGTTGATTATTAGACTTAGCTTGTAGCGTTGACAGACAGGCCATTTATCACAAACTCTTTTAACCAATTCACGATTTCCCACAATCCAATATCTTTGTCGGAGTGTAGCGATAACATGAGTAATTCCTGCATGTAGATTCTTCAAATATAATTCATGGACAACTTTATAAGGGCTGTTTTTATGCAAAATAATCCGGTGTTGACTGGCATATGGTCGACCTCCTACTCGTAAAATGCCGAATTCGTCTATGAATGGAGATAATCGTTTTAACTTCTTACTAGTGATGGGAACCTTATTTTTGATATTAGGTATGATGTCAGGAAATCAGATTCTTGATAGTATTTAAAAAACTCATTTTCAGCACTTGAAGTGGTGATTTATTTCGTAACTTATAACGAAAGTTGTTAAAAGCTCGATAAAAGTAAGCAAGTGATCGAAGCATACGTAGAAATTTAGAATTCCTCTCATTTAATATGGCAATAATATCTTCAGAAACAGTTGCTGGAAGACTATATTGTTGCTCAATATGTAACTCTTCTTTAGTTTTCACATCTTTTAATGTTTCGGGCCCCTCAGTTGGGTCTTTTAGTAAAAAAGGTGGGCCGTAAAACCACATCTGGTTATTTATTAGATAGCTCGATCTAACGCCTCTACTTGCTCAATCTGCCGGATTTAATTTGATGGGTACATATCTCCACTTGACATCAGGAAGGGTTTTGTGAATAAACCCGGTTCTATGACCTATGAACGTCTTCCATTTAGAGGGGTGTGATGAAAGCCACAGTCTTGCTATCTGATCAGCATATAGTATATGCAACACAGGAATCAAGTACTCAAAAATTTGCGCCAACAGATATGCTGCACACAATTCCATTCTGGGAATTGGTACCACGGTTATACTTTCATTTTAGCCATCACAAGGTTTGTAGAAATCTCACCATCTGCTGATATTTTGCGACAGTATACTACAGCTGCAGAGGCTGCACTAGAGGCAACACAAAACCCGTGGTAGGTAATGTTGGTTTCTGTGGAAAAGATAATTCTAGGAATGTAGATATTATTTAACTGAAAAATTCTGATTATAACTGTTCAGCAGTATTTTTTATTTCAATAGGAAGCGGCTCATCCCAATCCAATTGGATTAACCAAATTTTCTGAATTATGATCTATGACAGGCGAAATCCATCCAAGAGGGTCGAAGATTTTGGAAATTTCAGATAAAAGTTTCCACTTTTTGTCCATACAATATGTCTTATCCTTTACATTATAAGAAAAACAATCAATCGCTGGATTCCAAACTACACCAAGGAGACATACAGAGATATCTGTAGGCATATTCACAATGCTCTCAATTTTGTCGCTTTCAGGGACGTTAGTTAAAACACTGCTCTTGTTACTTGCCCATTTTCTCAATCGAAATCCGCCTGTCATTAGCATTTCATTTAGTTGGTCTGCTAGCCTTTGGGTCATATACACAAAAGTTAGTTTTCAAAGCCTCTCTGGCTACTGGAAATCTTTCTTTCTCATCTTCACTCAACTGTAACAGGGTTCGTATAGATAAATACGGGGCAGGTGTGGTACCATGTTCCTTCATTCGGGTTATTTCTCCATAACATTCGCTGGAAATCTCGATCACATTCTTGTACACCGATCATGCGAAACATATGCTTTATATCTGCTGTAAAACAGTATTTTTTGCACCTATATCAAAGTATAACTGCCATTAGATCTTGGTGTAAAACTGGACCCTTTAGTAGGTTGTCATTAAGAGACTTCCCATTTGTTGATTTGCACGAACCATCAAATACTACTCATATTTTCGTAGTGATACTGCTATCTTTCAACACAGCATGGTGAGGTACATAAAACACTTCGGCAACAGGGCAACATTTTTCATTTTCAGGCACTAGTTCCATATGTCCCATTGAAAAATATTCACGCATAAATTCAGAATATTCTTCTCGTAACTTGTTGTTAGATTTAAACTTACGTTCCATTGCTTGTACTCGCCTTAGGGCGCCAGTAAAGGACTGTCCTAAATCAGGTTTCTGTTTGAAAGGCAATCTAACGGAATATTTTTCAGATCTGATAGTTATTGATTTAAATAGTTCTTCAGCGGTTTGGTCTTCAATAGTCAAGCATGGTTCAGACGGCTTCAAATTCTCATATTCCCGAAATAACCGTAAAGTTTTATTAAGATCTTCTTCAATTATACTTTGACTTAAGTGACAGACAGACGCACTGCAGATAACCCAACCAAACGCTGTATTCTGTGCCAGTAAGTTGCGTCTTTTATAATTTTACCTTCTCTTATAAGGGAAAAGAAATAATCAAACCCAACTAAAATGTCAATATCTTTTGGGGTATCAAACTTATTATCCGCTAGAGGAAGATTTTTAATCTCATCCCAATAATTAATTATTACTTGGGCACATGGCAACTTGGATGTTAAATTATTAAAAATATAAGCAAGCATACTCACATTGTCACTACTATGTACAGACGTTACCTGTAGTTCAACAGTACCCTTTGTTACACCAGCCTTGTTGTTACCCAATCCACTCACATAAATTTTGGAAGGTTTTAAACAAACCTTTCTGATACTAAAGTGTTTTGACAGCCCGAGTCTAAAAGAACACAACAACTTTGATAATATCCCATATTATCTTTAACCAATACCCTGGCAGTTGGTAGCATCATATTTCGATTTCTCACCTCAACAGATGCAGCTAAATTTACAGATGTATGTTAACAGTAAAAGTTTCATTTAAACTGCCTTTAAGAGTAGGTTTATCTTGAGGTTTAGTAGTATTTGCTGTAGTAGATACATTTGTTGACGGCTTTCGGTCCACATGCATTAGAGAATGGTGATGGGCACTACAAGTTCCACACACATGTTTTGAAGGACAGTCTTGTACTCTATGATTTAATTTTAAACAATTAAAACATAAACGCTTCTCCTTTATGAACTCTATACGTTTCGGAACGTCCAATTTATTGAAGGTAGGGCAATATGACAGTTGGTGATTTTGTGAACAAGCAGCACAGGTAGGGTTGCCAGCCTGGCTGGACTTGGCTGGATTGTCCAGCTTTTTTGATGCTTGTCCAGTTTGAAGCTAAAATTTAATTTGTCCAGCTAAATAGAAATTTTTTAGTACACTGCAATAACTTGGGCAATAATTTTCATGTTGTCTTTGTTAAATCATTAGTTTATTAATTTTTTTACCAAAGTACAAACTAGTATAAACACAATCAAACTGGACTGAATTGTTATTTTTTATTGTTTTGTTTTTAGTATTTAATTTTAATTCTTACATACATACATATGCATATGCAAATATGTATGTGACAGACTGAACCGAAAAAATTTAAGTTTAATTAAATAAATTTTAAAGAATGCAATGAATTTATTTAATTGTAATATTTTTAAATAATAATACATATGTATATATGTTGATAACACTGAATATTTTAATAAAAATTATTTACACAAAACCGAAATTTACATTTTCTCAGTATTTTTTATGTCCAGCTTTTTTTGTTTTGTCCAGCTTTTCAAACCCAATGTCCAGCTTTTTGCGAATCGGAATCTGGCAACCCTAAGCACAGGCCTTTTTCATCGAACCGGTATAGGCACGAGCCTACCTTTGAGGGGGTTTTGGAGAAGGTTTCCTAATTCTTTCAGTTACAGGTGATGGCATACGCTCCAAGGCATCACATCGTTCGTTTATAAATATAATAAAACTATTAAGGGAAGGAAAAGATACCTTACAGCAATGTTCAGCCCCTGCCTGTAAAGTGTATCGATCAACTTTTTTACAAATCAAGTGTATCAGCCATGGAAGCACGAAGTCCACTGATGACTTCATCGGCTACATTAGATACATTACGTAAGCCTTGTGGAGTATCAGATTGTGGAATACATAAAAATGTTTCTATTAAGGAATTCACAACCAGAGAAAATTTATCATATCTTTCTTGTAATTTCTTTTGGGCTTCTTCGTAGTTCTGATCGGAAACTGTTAGATGACGTATAAGATTGGCTGGTTCATCCTTTAACAACCCTTTTAAATATTGAGACTTTTTGGCAGCAGACAGAGCGTTGTTGATATTTATAGAGCTGTTGAATAAATCAAAAAAAGATTTAAACTCTGAATATTTGCCATCAAAAATAGGAACATTTAGTTTCGGCAGTCGCACATCAGCAGAGTGTGTTGAGGTGTTAATCGTTTGAGACAGTATAGCTGGAGGTATTGACTGTGCTGGCAGTTGAAGTGTAGATAATTTCTCCAACAATGCAGTCTGAGTTTTCAATAGCTGTTGCATTGAATATTGATGCATCGTTGTAGAATTAAGCGGATCAAGTGGTGCAGAGTGTATCCTGGCGTCTAGGAACTCATTAAATTTGGTTTTCATACGAAAATACCTGGTTTCGAAATCCATCATTTCTTCTTCACGTTGAGGAAAAAGTTTCTGCATGTGCAGACATTTCAATGTCCAGTGATTGAAACTGGTCATATATTTTCTTCAAATTATCCAACCGTGCACGGACTTCGAAAAGCGAGGTTTCATTACTAACTTGGCTTATGAAGTTTTTCAATCTCGTGGCAATACCTTTTAAATATGGCCTTTAACTTTTAAAATTTTCAACGTTACTCATTTTTGATTATTATTTACGAAAGTTTATTTTACATTTTATAAAATTGTTCATTTTAGTTTAATTTTTATTAGCATGAATATTCCTCACAATCAATTTGATTTTCAGTTAAAGCACCAACTTATTTTATATTTCTTTAGACTTTATGCAGCATCAGGCATATGAACAAAATCTTTCAAATTGTTTTTATAGTTAAATAAATGCTAGAACAATATTTGTGATTACGAGACTCCTTTCGCCACAATCACGTCGGGGTCACCAAAAATGTACACGAGAAAAAGAATTTGTCTTTTGAATGTTCATAAACAGACTGACTTTATTAAAAAAGCTGGCCATCAACTAAAGCTATCAATAATGTATTTATATATTACGTCTGTACAACAATAACAAAAATAACTTCTATTCTTAAAGCAACAAATATTAGAGATATTTAAAAGAAATATCATACGACAATACCGTTAATTTACAACAAGAAATATAAGAAAAATAAAAAGTATATAGAAAATTAAAAAATAGTATTTGAATTCAAGGTCATTCAATGACTTATTAACATAGAGAAATAATGAAAAAAGGTATAAACAAAGTTCATCAACAATCCTCAACTTTAGTGTGTGATAGTTTCCCGGCTTCTGGAATAAAAATCATCTTAGATGTTCTCCAGCTCCAAGGAATATAAAGGAGTCTAAGATTAGCATTATAAATAGCGAGCAGTTAAAAAGAGTAAGCTTTTCCCCAATGTTGGATGTCATCTGGAGTAAGGAGGTTCATTGATCTGATGGAGAGCTTGTCCCCAAAGGATGACACTAGCAGGAAAGTGAGTGTCATGGAGAAGCTGAAGCGTATTTGAACTGCACGTAGTCGAGAGATTTATGTGTGGAATTTTGCGAAGCTCGATTTGCTCAGATAACAGCGTATTTAAGTTCCCTCTTTTTGGCCTTATAAAGTGCCTATTCATCAGTGGTTTTTAACCTTATTGAAGAGCCTGCTAGTGGAACGATGTAGATCCTCAATTTTCTGCTTCCGTCAAGGCGGTTTGGGCTTACCCATGTAAGGAGGGGATTTGACAAATGATATAGCCGTCGAATTAAGCGCCGCTGTCAGTATTTTCACTATCCTTTTTATATAGATACGGGTTACGGCGGTTGGGAGAGTCTCGGGAAGATAGCGTTACAATTTTTCCCTGAAGAGGGACCAATTAGGGTTTCTTCTATTGACCGGAACCTTCGCTCCGGATGGAGAATCTGCCATGTCAATATTGAAGGTAATGTATCTATGATCCGAGAAGGGGCATTCCTGATAGACAAACCGGTCTTTAAGAGAAATACCAGATATTAAAAGAAATCCGAGCTAATCAGTGTAATGCCCAACAATTCCCTTCTAATAGAGTTGAGAAATGTTGGTTCTTTACACCGATGAGGAATAACTAAATTATTAGCAATAATAAAACCAAAGAGGCCCTCACCACTTTCGTTTATACCGGAACTGCCCCACATCACACAGTTGGATTTAGCGTCGGTTCCGATAATGATCGAGATCCCATGCTGGCGTACATCTGCTACCAATTGACTGATGGGTCCACAAACCCTGCCGTCGTCAACCAAGGGTTCTTGGACTAGGACGAGCTCTATATCCTCCACAGCCAGGCGTTTGGTAGGGCGGCAGAATTTGGATGATTCTCAGCATCAGCCTGAGAAGCAACTACTGTCGCGTCGGCGTCCTATTCGCCTGAAAACTGAGAGGTTTCGCCTGCGTATACATCCATATTGTTGAAGAATTCTTCGACCAGATTAGAGTTAGAGATTCTGCTAGCCGAAAAGCATTGTGAGGACTGGCTGCTGACGCTCTCACAATCGATGTCTTTATGAGGGTTCGAGATGGTAGGCTCCGGGAGGAGGTCAGCCTCTCCAGCTGGGGTTTGCAAAGCCGGCCGAGAATAGGATACATACACCAGAGCTCCATTGAGTCGAATTCGCAGTTTATGACACCACCGCTGGCATTGATCAACGGCCTAAATTCCTCATTTAAAATCATAACCCCATTGGTTGGCAACTTTGGCTACCACCATTTACTAGTGGGCAGGTCGGTGTTGCTGAACCCATGGGTCTCCAAAATGGGGGGGACGGTTCAGCCGGGATTCTTCCTCTCAACCTAGAACGATATTAGAACTGGACCAGAGAAACAGTAGCAAGCTTGGTCCTGGCCAGACTTTGCCGCCTTATAGAGCTCCAAAGATCGGAGATTTGAGCCGGTTATCACTTTTACATGCCCTTGAAAGAACCCTGAATCACAGCAACTCGGTGAAGGGCGATAGTTGGAGGTTATAACCTCAAAAAATACATTGAGGAGGGCTCGATCAACTAACTTCTATAATTGCACAGGTAGGGCTCTCTTTCATCACCTCACTAAGAGACTTGAAAAACACTCCGGGCGCTTAGGGTGTGCGGAATTGCGAAGCCCCAAAGGCTTCGATGGGGACTCTAGATCGTTTCGAAAGCCGGGGTAGCGTTTAGCTTTGAAGAACTCTGCTGCTTATGGATGTAACCAGACAGCCGGGGACAGTCATTTTGGTGAGCCTTAGCCCAAGCCAAGCGTCATTACTCGTCATCCGATAGGAGTGGGAGATCTTTAGATCCAATTTTGGCAATAATGCGCAAAACAGTTCTGCGCGTCCTATATGCCCCGACGCTGCTACTCAAGGCGTTGTTGACACCCGATGGTTGTCGGGGGCTTGCGTGGTAGACTTGTGTACCAATGTCTTGTCACCGGCCGAGGAGTGCATATTCGCCTTGGCAACAGATTTGAGGTAAAAAGAGCCTCGGATGATGATGCGGATGGTGGAGCTGCGGAACTGTGGGCTAATTTCGGGACTGGGACCTTTTTTCAAAGCGGGGTTTACCAGATTTGGAGACGACTTTAGGCGCTGATCTGGAGGCGCCTTTATACGTGGAGACGGCTGCTGCTTTAGCAAGGGTGGATGATTTGCGCCTACCATCGATGATTACCGCGAGTTTGGATATTTGTATCCATGCTAAAGGGTTTCCTCTCAAAGCCGCTTCCTTGCCAGCTATGGTCCCGTGGTTATTTATACAAGCAGGGAGGCCACGCAAAGGTTGGCACCAGCTCTTATATGGACAGGTGCTCAGAGCCAGTTTTCTCAACTGAACTGATGTAGGTTCCAACACAAAAGTGACGGCCAATGAACATATTTTAAGATCTGCCAGGGTTTTAATGTGACGGAGGCAGTTGTAGCCCTAGCCTGAAGCCATTTACAGAACGGGTGTCATTCCGGTGCTACTGTGCATAAGCAACTAGGTCAGAAAGCTGGAACTACAACTTCAAGGCGAACAAAATTAGAACATGAGGGAGGATAGAGTGGTCCGAGAGAAAAGAAAATAAAAATGGGTCGTGCCAGAAAAAGGGGGAGGGATCAGCTTTAATAACCCCTGTTGAGAGTAAGTGTTTATTGACTTCGCAATTTAGATCCGTTGTGATTCGTAAAAGACAGGGCTACCTCAAGCAGGATGTGACTATGTCACGCACTAACGATCTTGATAGAGTATAAGCTCTTGGCCCACATATGTCACTGCTATACATTTTTTGAAATTTTGACAGGTAATATATGGATGTGAAAATATTGAAAATGAAATTGCAGTCGAAAATCAATATAAGTAAACAATTAAAAAAATTTTTGTAAAACTTTATAGCAAAAAATTTTTAATTATAAATGTTTCTTATCCAAATTAATAACAAACGAACTTTCAAACCACTGGTGGTGGTACGTCCACAGAGCTCATTAGAACAGAGCGTACAAGTAAACCCAAATCTATCTTTTTTATTACAATTTTTTTAAACATTTTAAAAGCGTTTTAATTTACCAAAGGTAACGAGATATACTACAAAACTTCGCCTTCATAGTCAAAGGTTAAACCAAAATATTATTTCGTTTTCTTATCCGTTTTTTAACCTATAAATTCAAATTATTGTATACATATATGTATAATATATATATGTCAAATCAGTTCAGACAATGGACTTATTGAAAAATATGTATATATGTATTGTTATTGTCACTGCAGCACTTTGGAGTTCATCATTTTAGTAATACAGGTGTGGAAATAAATACATATATAGTACGGTAATCTTTTGGTAAATTTTTAATTGTAATGTTCAACGAATCGTATAATATTACTTCAATATAGAGTCTTTGTGAATTTTGAATCAAATGTTCATAAGATTTTAAAATTATTTACTTAAATTAATTTTTAATAAAAATAGCTAACTCCCGTAAGAAATCTTTATATGGTACAACATAAATAAACTTACGTTAAGTTTACGTACATCATTAATTTTTAGAAATTAATTAATTATGGCCTTCATGATTCTTCATTACTTCTGTAATGCGAATAGAGTTAATTAATTTATGAAACCAATTTTTTTAGTTTTGAACAACTCCTCATTAAAGACATTTGTAAATCCTTTCAATGAATTAAATGTGCGCCAATTGTTATAAGCTTGATGTGATAGGATTCCACAAATTTTTTCAACACAATTTAAACCTGGGTATAATGCATCAATGCTTTATCTTGCTGAGCTACAAAATTATTTCTGTTATTTGCTTCATAAATATCTATTAAGACATCGTATAGCAATTCTATATAATAATTCTAATAATAATGTACTTTAGGAATATCACTATTCATTCGGCATTTTTAATTAAATTTTGGAGTTAACAACAATTTTAAATGATAACTATAGCAATTTCTAGCAAAAAAATTCCAAAATTGGTCCAAAAATGTCTGAGTTATTAATAAATTTGTGTGTAAAGTAAAAAACATTTCTTAATAAAAAATATTTTTGAATTGTATTCAACTAAATTTACAACCCAGAGAATCTGCAACGATATGATTTTCAGGTCTATGGTTATGAGGACGATCTGGCCATTATGCTATCAGGTTTCTGCACACCCTCTCTCTCTCTGATATGTAACCAGACTCAAAAGCTTATAACTGAATGGTGCTCATGATGTTTAAATGTCAATTCTCGCAAAACGGAATTGCTGCTTTTTACCATCCAACATAGAGTACCTCTTTTTAGCTAACCGATCCTAAATGGGGTTCAAATTTCTTTGTCCAAGAGAGTTAAATATCTGGGGGTCAGTCTTAATCCCAAGCTCTCATGGATGGATAACATTACAAAGACAAGACCTGGGGTTTCAGACCAACCATCACATACTAGCTCTATCGGGCCGTGATGGAGCCAACCTTGCTCTGCGGGGTACAAGTTTAGTGGATGGTACACAGGCACAAGTACCACTGCCAACTGATGGACAGATTACGTAGGCAGTCAACTGTTCTGATTACCAATGCGCTCTGTTCCACTCTAACCAAGGCTTACTTTTCATTCTTAACTGGCTTCTCTTCGATCTCCTATTGAGAGAAAGGACTGAGATGGTAGCAGTTAGACTCAATGCGGTAAAATCTTGGCCCAATCTGGACTATGGATATGCTGGTGTTCCGGGAAGACATAGACACACAGACGTCGATTATATGATTCCGTAGAGTTTTATGAATAGAACATGTTATTTTAGAATTCCAACTTCAATGGTACCCTTGAAGTCTGCACTGATAGCTCAGGGATGAGTGACAAGTTGGGCTGCGGGGTCTTCATTAAGTATCCTGATATTAAACTTTCTTATAGGCTGCCTGATCAATGCAGTGCTTTCGAATTATTCAAGGGTAACTCTTATATAAGTTCTGAAAATTATCTTTATCGTTGGAAATTACATTGCTGATAAGCTGGCCAGGGCCGGTACGATGCTGGCAATCTCCGAAATGTTGGCATTCCCATTGCCTAGGTTAATTTTAATATTATCCTCTCGGTTCACGAAGGGACTCAATCTCGATAGCAGCAGGAGGTTACGTGCAACATTGCCAGACTCCACGGAAACGTATGGATAAGAAAAAGACTGACTCACTGCTGTCCTTAGATCGCGTGGCTATCCATCGCACAAGGACGATTCTAACAGGCCACTGTTCTTTTTTTGTTAGACATGCCTAAAGGCTCGGCATTCCGACTAAGGACTTCTGCAGGATCTATGGTTCTGACGAAGAGGAGCAGACTGTATTTTACCTCATGTGTGAGTGCCCCGCTCTAAGGTTTCTGGTCTGACAGTTTTTGACATCTTTGGCCAAGCTCTCTAATATTAAAATTGCTACAATAGCAATAATTTATTTTGGACTCAGGATGTTTTCTCTAGAGAGTGGTTTACCCCGGCAGAATGTATTGTGGTATCACAATGGGCCTAAATGCTAGCCTAAGTGGGACCTCTTCTTTTAAGGGGTCTGCCACTTAACCTAACCTAACCTGAGGCGAAAAAAGCCTCATTATGAATATATTAAGAACACTTTAATAAGAACAAGTTTTATAATAAAAAAAATTTATCGTGAATCTATGAACAACTTTTATAAAAGTGGTTTTGGTACGATCCAAAGAAGAGTTGGTAGAGCTGTTATTTACTTTAAAGGTAATGAACGATATGAAGATTTGCAAAAGGTTGAAATATTAAGTAAAAATATCTTACACAATCGATTTTACATTAAAGATCATAACAAATAATTTTATCCACTGATTATTAACAATTATATCACATAAATACAATACTCTCAATCGACTATTGCTTTATACAGCATAACACGTAGGTCGATTATTTTTGAAAATTTATTACTACGCAAGTAACGTATTGAGTATTTCATTCTCCATGCGGATAAATATACCCGGTTGGTTCGGGGGTTAGTTTATTTCTGCTTTATTAAAATTTAAATATTCTTAAGCTAAGATACAAAATTAAACATAAAATGACAAGCTAAGCATAATTCATAACAAGATATTTTATTACGTCTGGGAATTTTAAAATTAAAATTTCAATATTCTTAAGCTAAAATACAAAATTAAACATAAAATGATAAGCCAAGCATAATTCATAACAAGGTATTTTATTACGTCTGGGAATTTTAAAATTAAATACATAAAACAAGAAATATAACTTAAGCTACGGAAATACAATATGAAGTCGCCGTAGGTAGTGTGTTGGCTTATTAGACGTAAAGCCAGGGCTGGAGCCCCAGACCAGACATCAAGACAAAATACAAAAAGTATTTTTTCGGCGACTTCCTCTCAGCAGATTTCTGGCAAAAACTCTGAGTAAATCAAATTGCCATGAAAAAGTTTCTCAAAAAATTTGTCGTTCGGAGTCGACTTTAAACTGTAGGTCCCACCACTCATGTATAAAATTAACACACTCAACATAAGTGGTGTGAGAAACTAGGACGTTGTACAATGGGTGAATTCGACCTCCGGGTACTGTACTTGTCTTAATCGACAAGTACACCTCCTCTAACCATACCTAACCTACGGAAATAGGTTTCCTATGCTACTTCTCCCCCCCTTCGTGATCGTTCGCGTCCTCGCGAATATCCGGACTATTTATATGTTTTTTATAGTATTGGAATATTATTGTCAAAATTACATAAGTAATATTATTCCCAGTTTTCATTTTATGCAAGCTTAATTTTAATTCACTTAAAGTAATGTTAGGTAATTCTATTATTGTCTTTTTAGCAATGTCATTAACATATGGTACATACAAAAAATTATTATTATTATCATTGAAGGACTCAAAAACAATTTCAATTATAATACTTTTACAGTTCGAAAAGAAAATTAGATTATGATTTTTTATTCTCAGTTCTAAGTCATTACAAGTTTGTTTTAGAACTATTTCATTAAGATTTTTTGTTACAATAAAGCTAGATTCAATAAAATTTATTTCTTTTTCATTTTTTATTATAAATTCACAATCAGTCTTAATTTTAATTAAGTAAATTTTTTATACACTTATTTTCTAGATATTTTATTTTTGAATCTTTTATTTCATATAGCAAATTATCAACATTTGTAAGTTTCCTATTCATATCAAAATTTAACTCGAAGTGATTTTCATGCGTAGGAAATGGAACCACTCTTAAAACAGGATAAGATTTAATTGTATTTGGAATTTTAGCTATGAAATACAGCACATCATTCTCTTGCCATAATGAAGTTTTAATATATTCTAATTGATTTGTATTCAATTCAGAAATTTTATCCGGATCTATTAATTTCGGATTTAGAATACCCTGTTTACTTAAGGTCAGCCCTTCAAATATTCGCAATAGCTTTTGATGTTATCTAAAAATCCGTCCGATATTACCTTTCTAACAATCTGATTCTGCAATACATCAGTGGCATTTTTAAAATTTCTAATAAACTGAGCTTCGTTGTTAATGTGATACAAAATATTATTAATGTCGTCCTGTGTCAACGTGCTATCTTCTATTGTCTTTAACCGACTTTGAATTTCCTGCCTGTCCTCGTCATCAAGATTTCCAAACAAAAATTTTATTCCACTGCCTAAAGCGTTGATAAGTCCCCGTTTGTGTCTAATATTGAACAGTCTCCTTTCTCTTAGTCATTGTTACCTGTAAAAATTTATTTTCATTAAATTCTTTTTCTAATAATTCATATGCTAATTGAATCTCTGTTTTATTAATCTTTATAATTAATTCATTATACTTATCAGGTATATCTATTGTTCCTTTCTGCAGTATTGTATAACCCCTGTCACTGCTTACCTCCTGAATATGTATCGTCTGAGGCGCTACTGACGTCATTAATGCGAGGTATATTAGGATTATTAGTATCATCCTTGGTTCCTGGAATTGTTATAAGAGCATTTTTTCCTTTCAAAACACGTTTTATATTTTCTAGTATTTCTATTCTTTAGTTTAACTAAATAATGGTCATTGCTTTCCCTACGCAAGACTTGAACATGCTTAAATGGATTTGCTTTTTTGTCTAATCGTTTCCTTGAATTTTCTGCATCTAAGAACCGTGTATCTATTTCATAATCTTTCCTATTTTTTAGCACTATTCATTCTATTTTCCTTTACAGCTTGAGCATCTTTTGTAAGGGTTTGATTATTAAAGAAAATATTGTAAGGAGTTTCCCCAGTGGTTGAGTTATAATATGATTATAAGTGAAAACTGTTTGTTCAACTTCCACTTGCTTTAATTCCTGATCACTGCCAGTGTTAATAATTCTTAATTTATCATTCAAAGTTTTATGTAGTTTTTCAATATCTGCTATTCCTGTTTTTCCTGTTGTGATTTCAAATACTATGTTCAAAGTCTTGTACCATTCTTGCAAACTCATATTAACTAGTCCTGCATCTTGGTCAGTTTTAATTACTTTTGGAAGATCCATGGTATTGAACACCTTCAATAAAGCTCTTTTTGCTTCCACCCAATTGGTGTGATTTAGGTTTTCCACCATAGCATATTTAGAGAAAACATCAACACAGGTGAGGTATGAACAATTGTCCCACTTCCAAATATCAATAATATATTTTTCTCGAATATAATATGTAGGAGGTGTAACTTTAAAAAGCATTCTTGTAATTCTGTAGTAATTCTTGCATTGATTGCTTAAGTCGCAATTATTTATTATATTTTTAATATCTCTGAAACATAATCGGGATAGTAATATTTGCTCTTAAACTCAGCTTGCGTTTTTTCTATTCCTTGGTGTAACGCTTTTAAATGTAGTCAAAATTATTTCCTTGAATCTATCATAAGATGTTATATCCTCTAACAACTTTGTAGCTCTTAGGATATGATTTTCCCTTGTCTGCCTTATAAGATTCGCATATACAGACTGAAACAATACAAAATTATTATGGTTTTCAAAATACACTGTCGCTGTAATACCTGCAAGCTTCTCCAAAAGAATTTTTTCGCCAAGTCCTGCGTCTAAATATAATTTTTAGAGTCTGTTTTTCCACAGGAGCCCGCCTAAATAAAAACTGTCTACGAAAAACATTTAATGGTATCTCTGTTATGAATATAAAATTAGAATTGTCTTCGTCTGCTGAGTGCATTGTTGCCATGTCAGAAGCTACATCGTTCATGTTGCACTCGATATTATTCATACGCGCCACTCTATTTTCCTTTCCTGGAATATATTTCACGTCAAAATCATACTCATTTAGTTTTATCTTCCACCTCTGCAATTTGGAATTAGGCTCCTTCAAATTATGCAACCACTTCAAGTGTTTATGGTCACTGTTAATGATAAATTTCCTACCATAAAGATAGTGCGGAAAATATTTGGTTGCCCAAACAATTGCCAGAAGTTCCTTCTCATATTTTTGCAAAATCCTTTATAAATTTACGGCATGTACTAGAAATTGCTTGATCTGTTTCTCATTTTTTGGGATTTAATTTTATACCATACGGAGTCACTATATGTCCTAAGAATTCTGCCTCCGATCTCATAAATTCACATTTATACACCTGTAACTTTAAATTTGCTTCCTTTAATCGCTTGAGTGAAACATCAGTGAAACAAGATGCTCCTGCAACGAGGTACCGAAAACAATGATGTCGTTTAAATAGACCAGACAATGAGTACCAACCAAATCGCTTAGTACTGAATTTATCAATCGTTGAAATATGGAAGGAGCATTTTCAAGCCCATAGGCAATCTAAGAAATTCATAGTGACCGTCTTGTGTGGAAAAAGCGGTTTTTGCACGACTTGCCTCATCGATTTCTACCTGATGGAAACCTTTCGCCAGATCAAGCGTAGAAAAATAAAGACAACGACCTAATTTGTCTAAAATTTCGTCCAAATTTAGAATTGCAAATGGATCATCAATTGTTATTTCATTTAGCTTCCTGTAGTCTATAACAATTCTCCACTTAGCTCCCCCAGAGGCGTCCATTTTCTTTGGGACAACCCATAAAGGAGCAGAATAGGGAGACTGACTATGTCTTATTATATTTTGATCAAGCATTTCTTTAATTTGCCTGTTAACCTCTGCTTTATGCACTTGTGGGTAACGATATGTCTTGACATATATTGGATTTTCATGCTTTTTTACAATTTTGTGTTTAATTGCATTAGTAAAGGTCAAGTTTTCATTATGTGAATGAAAAAGCGATTTATATTTGTTTAAAAGTTTTTAATTCGGTTTTTTCTTCGTTATTTAAATGATCGATCCTAAATTTGTCAGCTTGTTCCTCTTCCAACTTATTTATGCCACAATTCCTTACCACATTATTATAAACGTCCAATTCTTCATCAACAAATAGATGTTGTCGTTAAGTCTTATAGTTTCCATATTTCTTATCAAATTTCCATATTTCTGATCAAATATGTCTTGTTTGATACTTAATACTGTATTTCCCGCAAGAGTAGTTACAGTTATTGGTGATACTATCCTAATTTTATTTCTCGATGCTCCAGGTCTAACCAGGCTTACGGAGGAACCTGCATCTATGTATCAAAAAAGTATAAGATATGTTATCTGTTACTAATTTTATTTTTGGTAATGTCCCGAGGCCCTTGCATGAAAATTTTCGAGGTCAACTTCCATAAGCTTAGGAGGACCATAGCGCCTAATTCTCGATTAGGTTGAGTCATACTCTCCTTGTCCGTTGAAATTTCGATAGGCATAGTTATATTGAGAATAGTTCGCATTAGGACAGTAAAAATTATTTTGTGGGTGATCGAATGCTTTGCATGTAAGGGTTAGTATAATTTCCTGAATAGTTTGGTGGATAGTTGTTACTTCAAAAATTGACTGAAAACTGTCCTGTTTGAAACTGCCTTACTTGTGGTTTATTGTTTGATCGATAACCAAAGTTTTTGTTTCTAACGTATGTTCTTTGTGGTGTGGTGGCGCCTAGTTCACCGTTTTCTGCTAAAACTTTGATTGCAGTTTTTAGATCTTTAGCGAAATTTGCATTTATTAATGCCATTAAATAATTTAGTAACTCTTTCTTTAATTGATATAAACACATTCGATTCAATTCGGTATTTAAAAATTCCTAGTAGAAATATCTTCTGTTTTTAATCTAATTTCATCATTAATCTTACAAACCTCACTGTTCAAGTTATCGCAAAATTCTTTAACAGTTTTATTAAATTTAATATTACTTATTTCTAATATTGAAGTCGCCGTAGTCTAGTAGGTAGTGTGTTGGCTTATTAGACGCAAAAGCCAGGGTTCGAGCCCCAGGCCAGGCATCAAGACAAAATACAAAAAGTATTTCTTGGGCGAGTTCCTCTCAGCAGATTTCTGGCAAAAACTCTGAGAGTAAATAAAATTGCAATGAAAAAAGTTTCTCAAAAATCTGTCGTTCGGAGTCGACTTTAAACTGTAGGTCCCACCACTCATGTATAAAATTAAAACTCACAACATAAGTGGTGTGAGAAACTAGGACGTTGTACAATGGGTCGATTCGACTTCCGGGTACTGTACTTGTCTTAATTGACAAGTACACGTCCTCTAACCTAACCTAACCTAACCTATTTCTAATATTAGCCTTGTAACAGGCGTTCGCTCACCAAATTTTTCTATTAGTAGCTGTTTTAAACTGATTCAAGGCGAAGTCATTTTCCTTCAAGAGCATTCATCAGACTGTTTACCCCGCGATATAAAAGTAAAGAAGAATAACAAATAAAGCACATTGTTTTTGTTCAATTCAAGATGCGAACAGTGGCACACGAAATTTTGCGAACAGAATTTATTTAAAAGTAAACACAAATTTATTTTTATTTGCAATCTACTGTGACGTATAGTCGCGACTAAGCGTCATAATACCAACGGTTAGTCAGTAGGGTGAATTATCTTATATTTCATCTGGTGAATATTGTCTGGTTCACATGATGAAACCCAACTAAACCCTTTAGTGCTGACTAATCATTTCCCACGGTCTGCGAGTCTGCGTCGCAATATAGCTGTATAGTATATAGCTGTAAGTTAGTTTATTAAGTGAATAATAATAAAAGTTCAGTTGAATAACACAACTCAGTCAATGAAGTTTTAATCACACTACGAACTCATATTTTAAACGTTTTTATAAGGGTAAAAATATGTTTTTCACAAGTTTTCATTTCAAAAAATTTTATTATTAATTTATTTAATTTTTTTTCTATTTTATTACTAAACTTAAATATAACTTAACAGAACGGTTCTTTTAGTCGACTGGGTAACGACCAATAACGTATTGGGTTTTTCGTACTCAATGCGGAGAAAAACACGCGGTTGGTTCGGTGGTTAGTTTATTTCTGCTTTATTAAAATTTAAATATTCTTAAGCTAAGATACAAAATTAAACATAAAATGACAAGCCAAGCATAATGCATAACAAAGTATTTTATTGCGTCTGGGAATTTTAAAATTAAATGCATAAAACGGGTTTTAGTGTTTTAGTTTGATTTTTTAACAAAAGAAATATAACTTAAGCTAAACTACGGAAATAGGTTTCCTATGTTACTCGCATTCATTAAACTCTCCGGTCTTTGATGTATATTGAGACCAACTTTAATGGCGTGTCCCTTACTCATTGTGTTAGAATACCGGAAAGTAAGTTATAGGTCAGATCGAGTAGTGGTTGAATTATTATTATTATTTTTTTAATGACCGGAGTTTAATATCCATTTTCATTATTATTATTGTTTTAATATTCCACAAAATTTTAATAACTTGTAACAGACCAGATACACTGTGGTCGAACAAACAACACCTGCACTAGCAGGTTAGCGGAATCGGACTCCCTAGTCCGACGGTGGTTTCCCTTGTGTATTCATCTAACTTTCCCGCTTTATCCCTCTAAGTTATAGGTAATAATTTTTAAATACTAATATTAAAAGAGTGTCTGGGTACAAGTACAAAAGCGCACAAAAATTTTTATTTAAAATATTTATACAAGCATTATAAACAACAAATAAATATAATAAAATGTAACATTAAAAGTATTTAATAATTTTTTATATAAGCAATATCAAATTTTATAGAATATGTGGTCCTTTGGGTCATCTCTAAATGACGATGTAACATCCACTGAATTTTCTTGCATGAATAATGACCGCTATCGTAACTTCTTTACTGGTTTACATTTGCAATCTCTAACACAACGGCAACATTTTCACCAGAACAAACCAACAGACCATCACATTCATCATTCAAAGCAACAATCAGCCTCTCTTCGAAACAATTTTAATTCGCAGCAGCACGATGTCAGGTTAGTAGTATTAGAGTTTCCGTTTTGGCTATTTCGATATAAATTTTATTATTTTTCTCATTAAAATAACTTCATAATTCTAGCATCGCATCACATTTGCTACATACATACTTGCACGATGTGAAAATAGTGAAATTACTGAAACTTATTAATAAAAAGTTTAAATATGTTTATTTACATTAATTTATTTTATTTAAACTATTTTTAATTACTAAATTTTTATTTCACTGTATGCAATCTACGTAAATGTTTTTGACATGCTATACATTAAAATGCTCTGTTAAATGCTTCAGAAACGTCGATCAAAAGCGAAGAGCAAAAAAGAAGAATCATCATAACTTTACTGAACAGCTTTATTAGGATTTTGCTACTAATCTTGGCCGTGCCAGCTGCTTTCTTCGGATTGAGACCGAATATAGTGTTCTAGTTTTCTCGAAACTGAAAAATGAGATGGACAGGAGTCACAGCAATAGCAGGCGATTAATCGGTTGTTTAATTGCACAAATTCGTCGTAAATACGGGTTTCAGGCGATCAGCAAACAAGTTGCCCTTATCAACATCAGTTATACCCGAACCACCAGTGTAATTTCCTAAAGGAAACTTAAATATAACTAGTATTTTAAGATTTCGAGTTGCACACCACGATGAGTGAAATCTAGTCCTTCCAAATATTTTTCGGGGATCAAGGAGTTCTCTGAATCTTTTAGTGCAGTCTTGAAGTTTGATTTTATGCTGTGGGAATCTGTGATGGATCCACGCTCTTCGATTTCGCACCTGCTGTGAAAATTATATATGGCTATGGACATAGTCATAACAGGCTTAAAAATTATCTAATAATAATTTTAAAAATACAATTAAATTAAATATTTGGAATACGATTAAATTGAGTAATTACATCTTGTAAAATGTAAATATTGCAGTTTTGAATTGCTCATCATTGCTTAATAACTGTTTGTCCTTCGGTTCTTCATTCCAAGGCATAGTCAAGTGTCTATCGCACATTCGTTCACGGTTTCCAATGCTATTCTTTGCAAGAGGATTACATCTGTTTCGTAAACTTTACTCCCGACGTCTTAACAATCCAAGAATTAAACTTAGCACAAGAAAATTGGCGAATTGTTAAATCGCAATCGGTACTTCGAGGTAATGTAAATTATTCAAAAGTCTACAACACAGAAATATCAAATTATTTAGGAACTTCTGAATGAAGTCAAAGGTTATAACCGGTGGTGAAATCATTGGCTTTTTTGGAAGAACTGAATCTGAAAAGTATATAAATTTTTTACTTCCATTAGTGTGTTGGGAAGAATTGGAGGCTTTTTGCTTTAAAAAGTAATATTTGAATACCATTTAAATCAGATAATGAGATTACCGTAACGAGAGTTAAAACGGAGATTGGTAAAAATATTTTAAGGGCTATTATTGCAACTTGCCGTTTAAGTTGGCTTTAGTAAAAGGTATCTTTAGCTAAAGTGAACTTTAAAGTCACTGTTTAAGAATGAGGGTTTTAATTCACGTTGTTTTATTTTATAATTTTAATTTTATTAACTTTAAATTTATTATTAAATAAAAATTAGCAGCAAGGCAGAGATGTGATGGCTTTCACGATCAGTATTATAATAATTTGTTACAAAATTTAGGCAAAGTAAAATAATTCTGTTTTGCTTACAAAATTGTAGCAAATAATAAAAAGGGTTCTTTACACTAACAAGGATATGTATAAAAACCGGTTAGCTAAGTAGCAGGTAGCAAATCGCGTGACAAAGTTTGTACATGTATGCGTAAAATAGAAAGAAGCAAAGAAAGAATATAGATAATAGGTAGATTGTAACAAGTATAGTGGTACGTCCAGAATATTATTAGAAATGATAATATAAATGCTGTACTACATTATGAAACGAATTTAACTTAATAATTATTAATTTGTTGTTCACCAACATTCTCCCCCCTAAGCACGATAGAGTTTAACTTAAGGGAGTATTATTTTCACAGAGGATCTGAATTAGGTAGAAAGGCTATTTTAGAAATAGGACGTTTAAAAAGTCTTCCATTTGATAACAGCGTCACTACTCTTACGAATACATCACTACCAGAGTATAGTGCTTGAACTCAAGCCAAAGGCCATTGTTCGGGTGGACAACGTTCATCAAATATAATTACCAAGTCACCTACTTTTGCATTTCTTGTGACCTTGAGCCATTTGGGTCTAGCCTGTAACCGACAAAGCCACACGCGACGCCAACGGTGCCAAAAATGTTGCTTAAATTTCTCAACGACTTTCCATCTGGCTAAACAATCGATGTTAATTTGAAGTAAATCTTCTTCTGGTACAGAGGCAGATGGTTCGCCAATTAAAAAATGTGCCGGTGTAAGAGCGTTAACATCAGAAGGATCGTTGTTCAGAGGTCGCAATGGTCTAGAGTTCAGGCAACTCTCGATTTGAGTAAGAAGCTTTGTAAGTACTTGAAATGTAAGAATACGATTATGCATAACCCTGCGCAAATGGTGTTCCGTAGACTTAACTCCTGCCTCCCACAGTCCTCCAAAATTAGGTGATGCTGATGGTATGAAGTGCCTCGTAACTCCACTAGAGGCCAGAAGTTCAGCGAGCTCTTTAGGTAAAGAAGTTTTATTTTTGTAAAGAACTTCCAGTTCCAGCACCAACAAAATTCGTACGGCAATCAGAATACAGATCGGTACAATTTCCACGTCTAGATATAAAGCGTCGAAATGCAGATAGGAATGAGTCTGTAAATAAACTGGTCACAGCTTCCAGATATATAGCCTTCGTTACCATACAAATAAATAGGCAAATATAACCTTTTGTGGTGACAGAATTTCGTGCAGTTGATTGCTTTATGGTAATTGGTCCAGCATAGGACCACTATGCTTGAAAGGTCGCGCTGGCTTAAGACGAACACTTGGTAAGCTACCCATAACTTGTTGCGCTGCCTTTGCGCTGTATTTAAAACAATCAATCAATACACTGCCGTAACACCTTTTTCGCTATATTTCTATCTGACAAAATGCAATATTCTCGAGAAACAAATGAATGCATTTCAATTAATCCGCCATGTAACGTTCTTTTATGCGCATCTAGAAATATAAGATTAGTTATAGGATTTCTTTTTCAAGAGAAAATTGGATGCTTAGAAAAATAATTTAAGTCTGAGTTTTGAATTCTACCACCAATTTAAATAATTTCTGAAGAATCGAGAAAAGGGCATAGTTTAGCAACTGTCCTATTATTACTAATATGACGGTGTTCTCCGAGCTGAAGTATTTCGTTTGGAAAATCAATCTGTTGTGAAACTCGGATAAGTTTCATACGGGCGTAATTAATCTCGCTACTGGTGAGAAAACCTGTCATCTTACTACTACCTGTCGTTTGTGATTCTGTTTGGCATATTGAATTTTTAATAAACCGAAATATGTACGCAGTTACCCGTATTAGCTTGGTAAAAGAGGAAAAGCGTGTTAAAATTTCAGGGTATTCTAGTTCTGTAAGAGTTGAATGTATATTTAAACATGCACGTTCTCTGGTAAATCAGAATTTTAAAATTGGTTGTTTTGGCCATTTTTCTGGTATCTCACACAACCAATCAGGGCCATTCCACCACAGCTCATTGCTAACGAGTTCCGTTGCTGAAATTCCACGAGATGCACAATCAGTTGGGTTATCTCGTGTTGAAATGCAGCGCCATTAATTATTCGTTGATCTTCGCTGTATTTCTGCTACTCTATTTCCAACATAAACTGGCCACCTGGATGACTGGCCTCTAATTCATGAAAGTACTGTGGTGTTATCAGTCCAATAAAAAATGTTAGTAATTCCGCTATCAAGTGAAGAAGTTATTTTGCTAACAAGCTATATATTAGTGGTCTTACTTTAGTTTTCGCTTGTAGTAAGTTTACCTTCACACTAGAATTATTCAAAATGACTTTAGCATTAACAGAAGCAGCAAATGCAATTTTTAAAGAATCACAAAATCCGTGAATTTCCACTTTTCTAGTGGCTGAAGGTCCGATCCATCTAGGAGTTTTTATTTCTTCTAGTTTCTTTAAACTGTGTCTATATATCATCCATCTTCTATTTAAATCTTCTGGAACAAAATCATTCCAATCGATTCCTAATAACCATAAATTCTGAAATTCTATTTCCGCTAGAATTGTTGTAGGCGAAAGCCAACCAAGAGGGACGTATAGCTTCGCTGTATCTGATAAAAGACTTCGTTTAGTGACCTTCTCGTCACGATTTCCAAATTTCATTTTGAAAGAAAAGTAATCATTTTTTAAATTCCATTCAAGACCAAAAGCTTTTATAAAAAAACTTTAGAATCTGCTGGTAGTTCAGGCAAAATAGATTCCATTCCATATAGTAGATTGAATTTACCTCTTTTTAATAACTTGCACAATTCCGAATGAAGCTTTATGGCTTGAGTCAAATCATCAGCTCCAGAAATCACATCGTCTACATAAGTGTCACTAATGGAAACCGTTCTTTTTCATCCAGAGCTAGTTGTTGAAGTACTCTAATTGACAAGAATGGAGCCGGTTTAGTACCGTAGGTCATGGTTGTAAGATTGTATATGTTGATATCGATATCTGCTGATATATTTGGTGTTAACTAGCTACGTTGATTTGGCGAAACATTTTTTCTATGTCCGCTGTGAATCCAATACGATAACGTCTCCATCATGTTATTATAGTAGGAAGATAATTTTGGGCAGCGGGTCCTGCAGACAGTTCCTCATTTAAAGAGGGTTGAAATGCTCCTCTAGAACTACCGTCAAAAACGACTCTTAACTTTGTCGTTGTGCTACTATCTCGTAGTACACCGTGGTGCGACAAGAAATAACTATTCTCAATTAAATTCTGTGGATATCTACCTTGTTTGACCATGTGACCAAGTTCTTCGTATTCTTTTATGAAGTCTTCTTAGAGTTTACCAAACGTCGGATCCCTTTTACATTTTGCTTCGACATTTTTCAACCGAGAAAGCACGTTGTAATCAGTGTGATTAAAGATTGGCAAAGGACTTCCTTTTAAAACAGCTTTAAATGGTAAATAAACTGTGTAACGACCAGTATGGTCACGAGTAGTGGTCTTTTGGAAATACTTCTCACAAAGTTCTTCTTCATCTGTAAGGCGTCGCTTCTCTACTATTTCTTCTTGCTCTCAAAATGCACGAAGTTGCTTATCTAAAGCGCACACGTTCACATTTATATTATTCTTCGGAAAAGAGATCAGTAATGTAGGCCCAGAAACTACCCAACCAAAATGAGTAAGTTGTAAGAATAAGCAGTTATTAAATTTTCTTTCCTGAGGTTAAATTATATTACTGTAGTCATCTTCTCTCAAGAATAAGTTGATTGAACCGCGTTCAGTAAAATTTGGATCACCCAGCTAAAGTTTCTTTAAACTTAATAACATATTCAAATCTATTGGTTGAGGCTGATAAGCTGTAATTTTAGGTAATACAATAGTCTGACAGACCATCTCAAAATTAGGCTCGAAATAGTTTTGTGACTGTGTAATCCTTTCCACAAACACCGCTTATTTGAGCATGAGTCTTAATACTTTGTAGTTTTAGAGTTTCAGCAACATTTTGAATAGTAAATGAAGCCTGAGCGCATTGATCAAGAATTGCTCTTAAATGAAAAATACCACTGGGTTTTATAACTATTACATGCACTGTAGCTAAGAGTATTTGAGGCTGATCTTTTAGGACATTACAGTTGCATACTAAGTTTTCAATGATTAGATGAATTATTATTATCGCCCCTATTTACTTTTTCATATTCCTTATGCGCAGTTGTGAGGTGCATCTGCTGGCATATTTGACAGTTTGATTTTAAACGACAGTTGACGCTAAAGTGTCCGATATTTAAACAATTTCTACAAATCCTCTTTTCGCTCAAAAAGTTTCGCTTATTTCCAGAGGACATAGCTGCGAATTTAAAGCTTTTGAATAAAGGGTGTCGTTTGTAACAACAAGGACAATTTGTATCGTTATTAATTGCAGTCACATGAACATTACGTTTAGAAACCTGTTTGTTTGTCGCTTGACATAAATTTCTAGATTTAGTGCTCTGAGACGAAGAATGAGAATCATTAATTGTTTCTAAAGCTCTGAAGAATGTTTCCAAAAATTCAAATAGCATAGTAATGAATGGCACTTCAGTAGAAGTCTTTAAAGATTGTTCCCATTCCTTACGAGTTTGATAATCTAGTTTATTAACGGACATATAGATTAGAATATCGTCCCAACCATTAGAATTCACTCCTAATGTTCGCAACAAAGCAAGACTATTACGCGTCGTATCTAAAAAATGTTGAATGCTTTCAGATGAGCCATTACAAGAAGGTATTGAACACAAATTTTTCAATACCATATCGACAATTGTTTAAGGCATTCCACGACTGACTATTGTGAACTAACGACACAAACATATCTTTGTATGAAATTCAAGAGACATGGTCTCCAGAAAATACTGGTGGATCTATTTTAGGCAAACGAGCTTCAACTGCTATAATTTCGTTTCTGTGTTGTGTTGAGTTTGCAAAAGTACTTGAGTGGAAAGTTGATAAGGGAGGATTACCAGGTTCATTTATTGTATCAATTAAATGACCGTTTAATAAAAATTCGTTTTGGAAAGTCTAATATATGTCTTCAGAAAAGTAAGGCACGTCACTCATATTAGACGAATTTTCGCGAATAATTTCCAAAATCTGTTTGTGAATACCTTTAAACTGAGTGTAAGAAGACTCGATTTGTTCCAAGACACATGAGCATAACCACAAGTAATATTAGTTTTAGACGGGTATGCTTTTGAAGCCGCCGTAGTCTAGTAGGTAGTGTGTTGGCTTATTAGACGAGAAAAGCCAGTGTTCAAACCCCAGGCCAGACATCAAAACAAAATACAAAAAGTATTTCTTCGGCGACTTCCTCTCAGCAGATTTCTGGCAAAAACTCTGAGAGTAAATAAAATTGCCATGAAGAGTTTCTCAACAATCTGTCGTTCGGAGTCGACTTTAAATTGTAGGTCCCGCCACTCATGTATAAAATTAACACACACAACATCAGTGGTGTGAGAAGCTAGGTCGAAATCCAGACTAAAGCGTTGTAATGACCAATTTTGTATGTATATTAAATATTTCGATATAAAATAGAAAACATATATTTTCCCGTAAAAAAATAAGTTCAGTAAAGCGGAAAATTATTATAAATTTGTAGAAAAAAGTTTAAGAGTTAGTGGTGTGGGAAACGAGATCGTAATCCTGACTGAAGGGTTGTAATGACCAATTATGTATGTATCATAGCTGGGGAATTTCGATTAGAATTAGAAATCATTACGATTAGAGAAATAAAATAATCTAATCATTAGAATTGAATTTTGATAAAAATTTCAGATTACTAATTGATTAGATTAGAAATAATCAAAAATCTAATCACAATTAGTGACGATTAGCATTTCTAATCAAATCTAATCAAAACTAATCCAAAAAATAATTGATTGATTTCTTGATTATTTTTGATTAGATCAACTATTTTTAACTATTTTTGTGAAAAGAAAATATTTATTTATCACATTTGTTGCTATATTTACATAATGCAACAGTTTTTGAATATTGCATAAAATTGCATTATATATTGCCACATACATATATATTTACATACTATTTACATTTATACATACTATACATAAAATAAATATAAAGAACGAATTTTACAGAAAGTCAAAAAAGTCTTCGCCATCATAATCACTTTGCCTCAAGCCATGGTCACGAAATGCCTTGACAAAGTTCGACCCGTTGTACGTGATGGTCATTATAATGTTGGTCGTGTTGAGACCAAAGGAAGTGTTCATATCCCCGATCATTTGCGCGATTTTCTCCGCCGAGTGGACACCAAATATTCGCTTACATACCAACGCAGCAGACTTCCTTTGGAAATTTTGATCAAGCCAATGACAGGTGTAACCCAAGAAACTCCTGTGATTACCCGACCAAATGTCCACTGTGTTGCAGAAGTATTTCGATGACGACATGGCTGTCTGTACCGTAGTCACCATGCTGTTGTATATTTCATCGAGTCTTTTCATGGCTGTTTTCTGACACATAACTTTTAATCCAGTGCCACTAAACAGGTCTCGAAATGATTCCTTTTCTACAACAGAAACCGGTAACGCGCAGTCTACCAGAAAGCGAATAATTTTTTTTTTTTCGAAAGCTTCCTGCGATGTGCTTTCATCGGAAGGACCTGCTTTCATCCTCATATACATACTTTTTGTGCAACTCGCTGTGCCGAAGTTTTAAATGAGAGATGAAGTTGGAGGTAACTTCAAGTGTGCCTTTTATTAATTTGTGACAGGCCACACATTTAGCGGTTGTACTCCCATTTGTCTGTCACAACAAGAAGAAACAATCAATATATTGATTTAAAATGAGTATCAATAAAAATTTTATTTATCACAAGTAAACATCACCATATACACCAAACGTAATGGAAGATAATGGGTAAAAGCAAAGAAAATAATGTATAAATTTAACATATTTTTTACATATTTTGGAATATTTTTCAAAAATATTTCATGGCGCGGGGGGAAAGATAGAAGGGAAGGTTACAGAAACCAAGAGCGTAACAATGCGTTGTTCTCATCATGCGTTGTTCTCATCGTGCGTTTTTGTTGTTAGGCCACTTTTTTATTTATTTTTCTTGTGTCAAAAACAGACGTCGGCACCAATGTCCCTCAGGGTGAAAACATCTTCGGCTTTTTACACACATAGGACACGAACATCAAGAATGTTCGTTAAAAAGAGCGTAAAAATCTTCCCAGCTTTTAAAGAAGAAGGTTCATGTTGCTTTTTTCAGATTTCAATTATACACCCAAAGAAATATCACAGTAATATTCACTAATATCAATGAGAAATGATTTAGATTTTTGGAAGAATACTTGCCAAGTTAAATACGGTGTCTTTAGGGATTTAATGCAGTACAATTTTTCATTGGGTTAATAAGTAGCCTTGAAATTATTACTAACAATTTTCCCCTAGGTTAACACATGCCTATGGTTATGGATTAGTGAGTGAGAGAGAGAAAATAAGTTGAGAGAATTTATTTATTTACAGCCATATAAAAGTGTTAGTAATATACTCTATTTTTATTTTCATTTCATCAACATACATATGTAAAGCTGTCTATTTTTGGCTTAATAATTTTAGATAAATAAAGATAAAATAAAAAATCGATTTTATTATTAAAAGAACATAAAGCTTAAAACTTTGGCTTAAAAGTTAGGCCATGTTTTTTAAAAAAATAAAAAACCATTTGTTACTAAAAGAAAATAACGAGCATTTCAAAGCATTTTAAAAAAATTATACTATGAGACAAAATAAAAGAATGAAATACGCCGAGCTAATGACATTTTTAACACAAAATATTCTTCGAGTGTTATTCTGAAATAAAATGATGAAGCATTCGCTAAACATGTGTTCTTGTCGCAGTCTGATCGACAACTAAATCAAAAAACACAAGATACATACCCATGTCCATACGTACGATGAGAGCAACACATTGTTACGCTCTTTGTTTGTATTCATTTTCCTTCTGTCTTCCTCTCCCCTCACCCAGAAATGATTTTTAAAAATATTTTGGTAAGAGCGGGTCGTAATGTTACGACCCGCCATAAGAAATTTTACTTCTACATGATGCGTATTCTTTATATCCATATTCTTTGGTAAAACCAAAGAACATAAATATATAAAGATGTTGCACTGCCATACATTGTACTGCCAGTGCTAAATTTGTTGATGGCAGTACGGCTACTGTCACTTATTGTACTCAGAGAACTCATACTCAGAGAACGTATTGCAGGGATGGAAAAGTTGGTACAATTGTACTTTTTTTAGCACTATTTGGAAGTCAAAAACACCATAGCACCTCAATGACTTATTTAGCACTATTTAAAAATGTTCCCTATTTTATTACATTACTCAAATATTCGGTCTCATCACTGTATAATTTTTTGTTTCATTTTCATATTGCCACTCGATGCTAACTTTTAGACCGCTTAAAATTTTTGTTCAGTGAAATAGCTCGCTATTTTATACAAAAAGATACATTAGATGAGAATGATATATTAAAAATCAATATCAATGAAAACAATATTCCTATTGGCGATATATATACATATCCATAAATAATATTGACTACAGTATTATTTTGGAGCTTAAAGAAATAGCAAAGAAATTTTATTTAAAATTCTGTGAAGTTTTAAAAGCAAAAGTTGATTTAAATAATGAAATGTTACTATGGTTTAAAAAATGTACACCAGAAAACGTGGTTTCAGGTAAAACTTCAAGTATTGTATCGTTTATATTCAAAATGTTTCCTAATGAAATTAAGAATATTGAATCAATAAATAATCAGTTTCGTGAGCTATCGGACTTAGAAACTATTAAAACTTTCAAAAATGAGAACATATGTACCTTTTTGGTCGAAAGTGTCAGAAATAAAAAATGAATTAAATCAACCAATGTTCAATGTCATTTCAAGAGTTATAAAAGGAATATTTTCAATTCCACATTCATCTGTAAATGTAAAAACGATATTTTCGTACCAAAATTTAATTAAAACCAAAGGGAGAAATAGACTGTTTGCTTCGACTGTCTCCAATTTAATCCAAACAAGGGATTTATTGAAGTCATTTAATTCGTGATGCTACAATTTTGAAATAACAAATAGTTTGCTAGCAAAGAAAAATATCATAAATAGTGATTTTAAATTTAGATCTCATAAACTTTTGTGTTCCTTTATAGTTAAGTACTAAAGTAAGTTGTTAAGCTTACCTATTATAAAGGGTCCGCCAAATAACTTTTTTTTTGAAAATGCTTTAAAAAAATACTGAATATTTTCTCAAATTTCTTTTTGAAAGTACAATCCTTCCGGTTAATAATGGAAAATAATTTCATTCAAATGGCTGCCTCGGCTGGCCATGCAGTAGCCTACACCAGAAGATGCCGATTTTGGCAAAAATCATCTTTTCGGATGAAGCTCATTTTGATCTTGGCGGGTGTGTAAACGAGCAAAATTGTCACATTTGGGGCACAGAAAACCCGCACGCATACAGAAAAGCCGACGCACCCAAAACGAGTCACTGTTTGGTGCGGATTTTTGTCCAGAGGCATAATTGGGCCATTTTTCTTCGAAAATGAGCAAGGAGTGGCCGTTACAGTCAATGGCGATCGTTATCGGGTCATGTTGAACGAATTTTTGTTCACAAAAATTGAAGAGGAGGATATTGGCAACATTTGCTATCAACAGGACGGCGCTACGTGCCACACAGCCGAAGCTACACCCGATGTTTTGCGTCCTGTTTTTGAAGATTGCATTATCAGCCGCAGAGTTGATGTCGTTTGGCCACCTCGGAGCTGCGATATGACACCGTTGGACTATTATTTGTGGGGTGCCGTCAAAGATATGTGTTACGCCTACAAGCCAGAGACAATTGACGCTTTAAAGGACAATATTCGTGAAGCCATTGGTGAAATACAGCTGCACACAATCGATAATGTGCTTAAAAATTGGACCGATCGTGTAGGCTACTGCATGGCCAGCCGAGATAGCCATTTGAATGAAATTATTTTCCATTATTAACCGGAAAGATTGTACTTTCAAATAAATAAAGAAATTTGAGGAAATATTCAGTAGGTTTTTTTAAAGCATTTTCAAAAAAAGGTTATTTGGCGGACCCTTTATATACTTAATGCTTAGTACAAAGAAACTACAATGTACATTTTTTAATTTTTATGTTTTTTACGCTTATATGTACATAAATATATGTAAAATGAATTCTCATTTATATATTTATTTAATTTTTAATAAAAAAAAGTGAATTTAGTACAATCGGGCTGAAAAAAGTACAATTTTTTGTGAAAGTTAGTACAATTTGTTAAGATCAATTTCCCATCCCTGACGTATTGTGCTCTTTAAGCAATTTATTTTCATATGCGTGTATACGTGTGTGCATGTATGTTGAAGTTTTCATAGCACAATTGTGCAGAGAGAACCAGTGTTGCAAAATTGGAATTTTTAAATGGTACTGAACTATAACTGAAAGAGTACTTTTTTGCATCAAATGGTACTTTTATAACTTCTCAATCAGGATTACGACCTAATTTCTCACGCCACTTATTTTGTGTGTGTTGATTTTATATATGAGGTTCGGCACCTACAGGTTAAAGTCGACTCCGAACGAAGGATTTTTGAGAAACTTTTCATGGCAATTTTATTTACTCTCAGAGTTTTTGCCAGACATCTGCTGAGAGGAAGACGCAGAAGAAATATTTCCGTTTTGTTGGAAACGTCTAATAAGCCAACACACCACCTACTAGACTGCATTCCATTTTCTGAATGGATTATATGGAGTAATGGATTATATCGAGCCATAACCGCAAAAATATCTCAAGCGACAAAAACGAAATTTTACAGGGGAAGGTTTTTATTATTTATTTCTTGTACAAATTAAGTTAGAAAGTTAATTTTTTTTTAAACTTCATAAATGTACAGAGTGTGACCCTGAAATTTTTATAGATGGTGCAATTGATGCCAATGAATTTATTTATTACAAAAAAGCGATATATGAAAAATATGTCGCTTGAGATATTTTTGCGGTTATGGCTCGATATGCGGAGTAAGCCACTAAACTTTTTTATTTCTTAAAATTGAAAAGTGAGAAACTCATGACAAATAGATTGTTTCTACATACATACATACATAATAGGTCATTACAACCTTTCAGTTAGGATTACGTCCTAGCTTCTATCACCACTTATGTTGTGTGTGTTAGTTATTTGTATTCTGCTGTATTTGAACTTATGAGGATTGGCCTTTGCGCGCTCTCTTGCTTATACAGAACGCAGTGTATAATAATTCCTTGAACAAAGACGTTGAACGTGCTTCTTTAGCCTGTATTATGACCAAGCTTCTCACACCACCCACGTTGTGTGCGTTAATTTTTATCTATAAGTGGTGGGAACTACAGTTTAAAGTTGACTTCAAACTACAGATTTTTTTTCTTTCCTTGACAATCTTATTTACTCTCAGAGTTTTTTCACGAAGGCTTTTGAGAGGAAGTCGCCGAGATGTCTAATCATTACAAACTTTTAATCAGGATTATAAAGTTTATGCAAGAGTAGCTTAACTGTTTAACGTCGATTATGAACGACAGATTTTATTTACTCTCAGAGTTGTTGTCAGAAGGTCAAGAAAGGCAAATTCAAAGGCTCCTGAATGTAACGCATTAAGTCTCTAATAAATGATTCACCGTGGGTTCACGTCTAGTAAGCCAGCACACTACCTACTAGACTGTTTATTTATTTACATTTAATACACATACGACACGGAACAGAAAAACTAACGACTTATTCGTGTTCCTCATATAGAAGACAAAAACATTTGATTCGGAACGTAACAAAACGCAAAAGCCCCGTTTAGTCAAACGTTCGTTTTTAGCATATGAAGAGCAATGCAAGTGCTTACCGTAATAAAAATACGGTTCTGCAAGCGTTTTAGTTGCGTTTCGTATTCTAAAAACGAAGGTATGTTCCGTGAACGTTTGACTAACAGGGACTAAAGCCTGATTCTACCTTTACCATTAACATGTTGCTAATGCATTAATTGTTGAAAAGCGCAAGACATAAAATTTCTAATAATAAAAAAGTACTGAAAACGCCGAGGGGGTACTGCGGTATTTTTGAAATGAAAAAGTACTGAAAAAAGTACCAAAGTACTGAATTTTTCAACGCTGGAGAGAACTCACACGCATTCTTGTGTTTAATTTAGTTGTCGGTCAGACTTCGACAAGAACGCATGTGCAGCAGATGTTTTACCATTTTATTTCACTCAAAAAATATTTTATGTTTAAAATGGTCTGTCATTAGCTGGTCGTATTTAATTTTATTTTGTCGCATAGTATATTTTTTTTAAACCTTTGGAATGCTCGCTTTTTTTAATAAAAAATGGGTTTTTTATTCCTTTTATTTATCTAAAAAACATGGCCTAATTTTTAAGCCAAAGATGGATAGCTTTATGTTCATTTAATAATAATTGGATTTTTTATTTTATTTTTATTTATCTAAAATTATTAACCCAAAGATAGATAGCTTTACATATGTATGTTGATGAAATAAAAATAAAAATAGAGTATATTACTAACACTTTTTATGGCTGTAAATAAATAAATTCTCTCAACATATTTTCTCTCTCTTACTCATAACCAAAAATTTTTTGGTAAACCCATTGTATATATACATTTGCCAAATAAAAAAATAAATAAACTAAAAGAAGTCTTGTTTTCACAAAATTTATGTGCAAATAACCTGTGGTAAAGAAATGTTACCGTTTGCTTTATTGTAGGGTATACGTGTTTTATTGTTGTAGAAATGAAACTATATCGATTTGCACCGAATTAAAAAACCTTTATTATATAAATAAATTTTTAGAATTACAGATTTAGAGAGAAACAAAACTAGCAAATTATAAAAATAATCTCTTAATTATTACATACATTGATTAAATATTAAAATTTTAAATTTTTAAGCATTATTTTAAAACAAATTTTACTGCAATTTATATTATCTTTTGGTTTACCATAGTAACCATAGAAATATAGAAAAATACATACAGATTTTTATTTGTCGATATTTTAACTCGTCACATTTTGTGTTTACATTTCAAACTGTTCAAGAAAGTTAAAAAAGTGTGAATTTAAAAATTGTAGTGCGTGTTCTAATAAGAGGTTTAATAAATATAATATATAATTAAAATCATAATGAACGAAGAAGGACAAAGAAAAGTTGAATTTAATAGCGAAAAAAAGGCACCAAATGTTGTTTACCGCATTGTGGCAAATCCAAAAGAAGTGTTCCAAATTTAAAAATCTTTCGTTTCCCATATCTTGACGCCATATTGCTCAAAGCATGGTTAGAAAATTGCAATTTTGACGAATGTTATCTAGAAAGATCACGGACATTATACATATGTGAAAAACATTTTTCGCCAGACTTTATTGGAAAGAAATATTTGAAGCGAGGTGCCATGCCAACATTGGACTTAACCGGCGAAAAAGAGGAAACAGGTATAGAAAAAGGAAACAGTTTCGAAAGTGAGGATGTTGACTTATATTTATATAAATCTTCGCCACGTAAACGTAAGAGATCAGAATCACCATTATTTTGCACAAATTGTCATAAAAGTTGTAAGAATGAAGAATTTTACCGAAAGAAATATTTTAATATGTTTAAAAAACTTAAAAGTGTGACACAAAAAAATAATAAGTTAATGAAAAAAAAAACGAAAGTTTGAAAAGAAGTGTCAAAACATTAGAACAAAAAGTAATGAACACAAAATCTATTGAAGCCGAAGTTGACAAATTAAACATCAACTCAAACGAAAAAACTTTATGTAAAATGCTCATGAAACAAAATAGGGGAACAACTGCCCGTTGGGATGATCCTAAGATAAGTTTTGCACAAAGTATTTATTATAGATCTACTTCCACATACTTATTTTTACGAAATATATTGCAATTAAATTTTCCAAGCCCTTCGTCTCTAAGTAGATGGAGCCTTATAAAGAATTTGCAGCCAGGCAACAATTTATGCATATATAATGCACTCAAAGCTATAGTTCAAAAGCTGCAGTCTCTTGAGAGAGAATGCATTTTAATCTTTGATGAAGTATCCATCAGAAGAAATTTAACATATAATAATTGTGCAGATGTTATAGATGGAGTTGTAGACCTTGGGTATGAGCGAGCGAATGAAATGGGCTCCCAAGTTTGTGTTTTTATGATAAGAGGACTTGTAAAAAATTGGAAGTTTGTTTTAAATTATGTTGTTACTGCTAGTACTGATATACTAAAAAAAAATTGTTCTATTAAATTTGGATATTTTGAAGGAAATGGGATTAAATGTGCGTGGATTAACGTGTGACCAAGGTCCAAACAACAGAAAATGTTACAAGAAGTTGGGCGGATCCACTGGTCAACCTTATTTTCTTCATAAAAATGATAAAATTTACTTGATGTACGATATTCCTCATATTTTTAAGTCGATCAGAAATGCTTTGATCAAGGACGATTTTAAAACACCACATGGAGTAGCGCGGTTCGATGTTGTTAGAGAAATTTTCGAGCTAGAGCATGGAGAAGCAACAAAAATGACAAAATTAACAGCAGTGCACATAAATCCAAATAGTTTTCAAAAGATGCGTGTTGGCATAGCTGTCCAAACTCTTAGCAATTCAGTTGCAGCTGCAATCCAATCCGTTAATGAAAATCGACAGTTTACACGAAGTTCATCAGCAGTAGCCACTTCAACATGTGCATTTATAAAAAAAATCGACAGTTATTTTGACTGTTTAAACAGCAGGCACTTCAACGACCCCAACCCCCTGAAACGTGGCTTAAAGTTTAATAGTACAACTTGGCAAGTACTTCAAGAGCTGATTACCTACATGAAACAGGTTGAATATGATGGTAATAAAATATTTTCAATCAACGGGCTAGTTCAAACAACGAGTGCTATTTTATCTTTGTCGGAAGAACTGTTTGAAGAAAATTCAAATTTACTCTGCATTTTAACGAGCCATTTTAACCAAGATCCTATAGAAAACTTGTTTTCATATATACGTGCCAAAGGTGGACACTGCAAGAATCCATCGGTTCATGAATTTAATATTCCAATAGCTAAGTTGTTATCTTTAAAAATGACTCAGTTTAGCACCTCATCAAATTGTGCAAACGACGGTGCAATGTTTTTGCCAATTGAGTTGCAAACAATTTTAGATACTGAAAGGAGTGGAAATATATCAGAAACTACAAATACCCCTGAAATAGATATCACAGATATATACGATGAAAATAAAGAGTATTTTAATGAAGACGCCGTTTTACATCCAACAATGTGCCAATAGAATTGACATCAAGTCGATATTTTGTTGGTTACATAGCTCAACGAATATCTTGCGTTAAATGTCGTGTGGATATAATTAAACCAACGCAAATTTTGTCATATCCTTCGGAAATGTTTGTACATGCAAAAAATTATACAAAAGATTCCGACTTTGGGAGTTTGTGCGCTCCATCTGACGTATTTTTTGAAGTTTGCAAAATTCAAATAAAAGTCTTCGAAAAAATATTTTTAAATAATAAAGCTGTAAAAAACATAAAAACATTAATAGTTGAGCAATGCGTAAGTTGCACCAAAAATACAATTTATTCCTTCTGGTTTGAGGAGGATAACGAATGTTATAAACACATAATGGAGATGCTCAATTTATTAGTTGTTATTTTACTACGGAAGCATTCTACATGGGAAACATATACATAAATTCAAATCATCCAGTGTGGAAAAACTTAAAATATTAAAACATTAAAATGATAAATAAATTTAATAAATACTAAACAAAAAAAGCATTCCTTTTATTACAACTTCATTCTATACAAAAATAGAGACAGAAATTCATAATTGAACTGTCTATATAATTTCATATGGTAAGTACACACATTGAATAGTCTAAAAAATAACACTATAATTCGGTGCGAATCGATATAGTTTCATTTCTACAACAATAAAACACGTATTCTTACCCTACAATAAAGCAAACGGTAACATTTCTTTCCCACAGGTTATTTGCACATAAATTTTGTAAAAACAAGACTTCTTTTAGTTTATTTATTTTATTATTTGGCAAATGTATATATGCAGACATGTACACACGTACACACGCATATGAGAATAAATTGCTTAAGCCCTAGTTATGCTACCGTAACGGAATGTAACCGCAACAGTACGAAACAGCTGATCGTTTTTGTTATGTATAAAGCAATACGAATGGTTATAGAAATGTAATGTAACGTAACTGGAACGTAAGAATCTGTAAAAAATAGAATTTTCTTACATTTTTACGTGACATCTGTTTAGCAGTGTTAACAACATGTCAATATTAAAAACCACCAAAACTGAAAATTGAAATTATAAACAGAATTTACATTTTGTACGTATGTTATGTTTGTCTGTAATTGGAATTCTCTTTAAATAAAGCTTCACATATTTTAAAAACCCAAATTATAATTTATTTCATTATTAACTTTTATAATTTAAAATAAAAATAAACACTATTTTACATATTACATTATGTAGGTAGTGTTTATTTTTATTTTAAATTAGAAAAATATAGTTATAGATTTTTAATCAATTAAAGCGTTCGAAAAGCATTTCACTTTACTTTTATTAGAGAAGATAACTACGTTTTAACGTTCGTACAAATTTGGTTTCCGAAATACCTGGCCTGGGGGGTTACTCTATAACTCGATACAAAAATTAAAATGTACGTATTCGAACAAATTGTACTCTGTAGTACGAAAGTACGGAAATTTTTCGAAAGTGATACCAATGTTTTCTTTTTTTTCGTACAAACAAAAAATTCTGTTACTCTGTATTACGAAAACGAGCATAAAAAGCTTAGTAAACATTCGAAAATTCTTCGTTAGCAATTGTGTTGGTGACAACTAATAATAAATTTAAAATGTAAGTAAATTAATACAAATACATTGCAAAATAAAATAATATATTTTAAACAATCTCAATGGAGGGAGTAAAAAAGAATTGTATATACCGACCAAAGACAATACAAAACTGTTGTGGACTTTATGATGACGCATCTGGATTTGACCAAGGGACATCTAAAAGTGCCGGATGCAAGAAACAAACCTAATAATCTGTGGCAGAAACTAAGAACAGATTTGGTTTCACTTGGTCCACCGCAGCGAGATGTTAAAGTTTGGAAAAAAGTAAGCTTAGATAGATCTAAATATTTGAGTGCGATCTATCGCGAAGTTATTAAACATTTTAACTTTTATTAGATTTGGGCAGACAATAAAAATGGTAGCCAAATTAAACACTTTGATTCAAATCCGCAATCAAGTTCACCAGTAATTACTCAGTATTTAGTTGAAGAAAATTAGGAGGGATAAGAGTCTGGACACAAAAACAATTAGCTTACAGATATACATACATACATTTATAGATATACATACATATATGTATATATTTAATGAATTCGGTTTTCTTTTGTTTTTCGATATTTTTTTATATAAATTTCTTTATTTTTTAAGGTGCTGCTAAGTTTATTTTTGGTTTTCTATGAAAATTTTCGAATCGAGTTACGGAGTAACCGCCCTGTTTCTGTAAAATAAACGATTTCACTTGCTCTATTTATATGGAAAATACAATCAAAAGCACTCAATTTTGTGCTTGTTTTCCTCAACACAAACTAAATTGAGTGTTTTTGTTTGAGTGAAAGTGAAATTGTTTGGTTTACAGAAACAGTACATAAAACTTTTAATAAGTACCTTTAAATAAATATAAAATCGTTGAAATGAACCTTAAAAACTCTGTAGTGATAACACTGGTTAACAGCTGAATTAAAGTAAAACAAAAGGCGCCATATTAAAAGTGATAAAAAGAGTGAAAACGAAGTTTTTAAAATCTGAAATTAATATTAAGTTTGTTTAAAAAACAATAATAAATATAAAAAATAAAAACTCAAACCCAAAAACATGTCTTCTGTATCCATATCTTAATTTTTGTCTTTTAGTTTTTGCAATTTTGATTTTTTAATTGTTATTGTTTATTTTTTTTTTATTGTTTTGTTTACCTAAAAACATATGATTACTTTTTTACGTTCTATAATTGCTCTTACAATTTTACGTTCCGTGAGCATTACTGTTAAATTGCGTTACATTACGTTCCGGTAGCATAACTAGGGCTTTAGAGAAGAAAACAATACGTTCTCTGAGTATATGTTACTTTTTGTTCTCTTTCTCTCAGTTAACATGAGAGTGAGCACGAAAATCATGTAAATCATTTTACAGATACGGATTAAAATTAAACAACAAATGTTGCTATATTTATGAGGTCCTGAAATCAGTGTTACACAAAATTGGAAGAAATTCCACGTATGAAAGTACAAATGCTGAAGATTGGCTTACAATATTCAATTAATTTAGTTTTTAATTAAAACTGTTAATTAATTTTATCTTTTTTATTGTTATTACTATGTCCATACATATATGGTTTCTGAATTTTTTAAATACATATATGTATGTATATAATTTAAAAAAAAAATTATTTTAAATTTATTGTGAGTATTTTTTCAGAATTAAGTGTCTTTTTTGCATATTATTAAAATTCCCAAAAAAAATAGCTATGTTTCAAGTAAATTTTCTTAAAAACTTTTTAAAATTTATTATTTTAGCGATTTATCGCAAATTTTTTAAATTTTTTTTAAATTTAGCTATTTTTTAGTCGACTTTAGCGATATTTTTTGGAAAAAAGTTGGCAACAGTGCCAACGTAAAGAAGCAAAAATTTTTTTCAATTTTAAATACATTGTGTGCAACATCTTTATATATTTATAGTCTTTGGTAAAACTTACATTCATAACCATTGCCACATAAAATTCAGGGTTGAAAATTAATTTGGTCAAACTTCCGGTGCTACGCATTCTTTTAGCACTCACTGCCGGCTCGCTCTTCAAAACTATGTTCCGGATCACCTTCGTCGGTACATAATTTGGATCACATACATCATAGTCTGTGGAGAAGTCTTGGTGTCCAAAAACAATTGGATCCATTACGACAACTTGTACTTCCACAAAACACGTTGAAAATTAACATTAACAAAGTGAACCAGCTGTGTCAAGTGTTTAGTTTAAGAACAGGGTGCAACCGTATGCAATTTTATGCAATATTCAAAAACTGTTACATTATGTAAATATAGCAACAAATGGGATAAATAAATATTTTCTTTTCACAAAAATAGTTAAAAATAGTTGATCTAATCAAATATAATCAAAAATAATCAGGAAATCTAATAAATTATTTTTTGGATTAGTTTTGATTATATTTGATTAGAAATGTTAATCGTCACTAATTTTGATTAGATTTTTGATTATTTCTAATCTAATCAATTAGTAATCGTCCAAAATGGCTAACTTATCATAATTAATCAATTTTCCAGCACAATTAAAATTTCTAATCCAATTGCTAATCATTAGGATTTCTAATCATTATTCCCAAGGTATGGTATGTATGTATGTATTATAGACGAGCAAAGTTGTAACTTAAAGTATTGTCAAAACAGCTATACCACGTACATCTCTGTTACAATGGATATAAATGAGAGAATGAGTGTAAAAGATGATGTATGGTTTTCGCTTTGCACACGCACCATACTCTGCACAACAAAAACAGTTGTTTATTGTTTTGAGAGTATGTCATAGGCTATTTTTTTTTCATCTCAAATAACTGTTGTAACCATAAGTATTTCAAAAATATTGTAAGTATTTCAAAAATATTGGCGGTGAAGCCTGTATACAAGAGGATTTTGGTGCGTTAAGTTTGAGTGGAGTATGTCATAGCTATGACTAATGCCTTGGTTACCTAAGCGTAAGAAACGTAAAATCGTAATGTACGTAGCCTTAAAAACGTTTGTGTAGTTATAGAAACGTTCAAAACGGGACATATGTCAACGAAGAATGTAAATAAAAACGAAACAGAACACAAAGCAACACACAAACGAACACAATACAATGCAAAGAAATTGATATACAGACTCATCATCAGTGTTGCCGTTTTTTGTTCAATGTGTAGGTTTTTTTTGGATTTGGTTATGATTTTTCTTATAAAAATAACTTTTGTTTTGTTTGTTAAAATTAATTAATTAGTAAGACTATAATTTTATTTTGTTATTTTTTGTTTATTTTTTTCTCAATTATAATTAAATTTGAAAAAATAAAATAAATAAACTGCGAATTTAATTTTGGTCATATTTTTCCTTATTTGGTGATTTTTTCACAAATGTTGATTACAATATTTTTGCATTTTATTTGCACTAGAGTGCAGTGTTGACACGAAAAAAAATATTGTAACCAACATTTGTGAAAAAATCACCAAATAAGGAAAAATATGACCAAAATTAAATTCGCAGTTTATTTATTTTATTTTTTCAAATTTAATTATAATTGAGAAAAAAATAAACAAAAAATAACAAAATAAAATTATAGTCTTACTAATTAATTAATTTTAACAAACAAAACAAAAGCTATTTTTATAAGACAAATAATAACCAAATCCGGAATAATCTACACATTGAACAAAAAACGGCAACACTGATGATGATTCTGTATACCAATTTCTATGCATTGTGGTGTGTTTGTTTGTGTGTTGCATTGTGTTCTGTTTCGTTTTTATTTACATTCTTCGTTGACATATGTCCCGTTTTAAACGTTTTTATTACTACACAAACGTTTTTAAGGCTACGTACGTTACGATTTTACGTTTCTAACGCTTGGGTAACCAAGGCATAACGCTTGGGTAACCAAGGCATAATAGGCTGTTTTTCATCTCAAATAACTATAAGTATTTCAAAAATATTGGCGGTGAAGCCAGTATACAAGAGGACCTTGGTGCGTTAAGTAAATACTAAATAAATTTGTATTTCAATTATACACCCAAAGAAAAATTTAATTAAAATGTCGTCATTTCCTACAATGTCACAAATAAAAAAGTAAACATTGATGCAAATTGACGAATAGGCATTTTGAAATATTAATAAAAATAAAAAATAAATAATAAATAAATAATAAATTTGTGGTGACCGATTTGCGAAAGAGAGGACCATAAAATAAAACCCTTTGAAATATTCAGGTACCACTTATGTTGTGTGTGTTAATTTTATACATGAGTGGTGGGACCTACAATTTAAAGTCGACTAAGAACGACAGATTTGTTTTATTGAGAAACTTTTCATGACAATTTTTATTTACACTCAGAGTTTTTGCCAGAAATCTACTGAGAGGAAGTCGCCGAAAAAATACTTTTTGTATTTTGTCTTTGATGTCTGGCCTGGGGCTCGAACCCAGGCTTTTGCGTCTAATAAGCCAACACACTACCTACTAGAATACGGCGACTTCTTCCTCTGGGTTATTTATACACATGTTTCTCAGAAATCACTCACATTTTTATCATGCTTTATACGTTGCTTGAAAGCAGCATATACCTACTATAACTCATTCGTATGCAGAATTTTTATAAATACAATATGTTACTTATGGTATTTCACCATCAACTACAAGTATTTGCTTGTGAGAAATATATTAAAACCAATATATTATTCTCATTCTCTCTTTATCCACTCACACCACAACTGCTACAAATAATAACAAAACCAACCCAACATACCATTTAGTAATCAAACCGCAATATAACTTGAGAATAAGCTTATAATAATAGTTATGTTCAAGCTGTTTTTAAAATGTGAATTCACAAGCAGTTTTCAACTTTACTTGAGAAACTATTGTTAAACACAACTGTTTCTAAAGTATGATTAAAGAAATCTGCCGATTGAAAAAAACTTATTATTCTCAATAGTTTTTTAAGTCATGCTTTCTTTCTTTTACGCACACGGTAGCTATAAACAGCTACCGTTACTTTTTTTCATGAAATTTGTTTTATTTTGCCTGTAAATTTATTAAAAAAATTTTAAAGTGCGTGGACGGACGTCTATTTTAAATAAAATATTAAAATAAAAATGCCAAATAAATATAAAAAAGTGTTAGAAGAGAAACAAAAGAAATAAAGGAACTTCTTAATAATAAAAAACAAAAAAGAAGTGATTATGACGAAGATTTCAGTGCTGGTGTTTCCAATTGCGGCCCAATTGAACAGAGTTGGAAAGGCACTGAATAAAAAAGTGTACGAAATCTTAGCACAACAAAGGCAATACGAATTAAGTAAAAATTAAAAAAATAACAAAATTTTAAATACATTATTATAATTATTAAATATCTACAATTTATAGGTGCAGCATTGTCCATTGGAATAACAGAGGATCAGTTTATGAAGAACACTCGTACCTATTTCCAATTAGCAAGAAATCGAATTAAGCTCCGAAACAATTATAAAACTAAAAAACATACAATAAAATATATAAATAATATTAAATTGAAGAAAATAAATTTTCAATTATTGTCAATTGTCACTTATGTTGAAAAACTTATGAAAATATTGAGACGAGTAAGCTTTTATAAACAACACTACAATTGCAAGAATGAGCTTTTAGTAATCTTACACGTATAATATTATACGAGAGTTCACATTTGGTTTGTTGGGAACTTATAACTGAAACGCATAACCACTCATCTATACGCACTCAGTTCAGTATACACACTGAAACATGTGCAAACAGTTGTAACTGTGCACGTCTTTAGTATGTATGCTTCTGTAGTACGTTACAAATTTTCTAACAATAACCGTTGTTCGTCGATTAACTCCTATAATTTTTCCATTTTAATTTCTTTCACTTAATACTTTAAAAAAACACACTCTCTAGATACATTTCATTAATACATATGCTTTGAATCACAAAGTAAGGCAGTAGTAACGCATGTTAACTTAACGCAATTCACACCCAAGTATAGAGTCCAAGTATCCAGCAGTTTTCCTCCAATTAACACTTCCAAGCCAGAGATACAGTAAGCGATGTATGATGTCCAAGACCTCAGTGTAGGCAATAGCAAGAATCCAAAGTAGGCAAAACTTAATTATAGGCAATCTTCCAGAATAGGCAATATTACCACCATAGGCAAGATTCCCAAAGTAGGCAAGAGTCCAGTATGGGCAAGACTCCAAAATAGACAATATTTCCCAAAAGGCAATATTTCTCAATAGGCAATATTTCCCGGGTTTCAGCACCAATTTTTAAGATTGAGGATTTATTTCTTTTTATTTTATTTATTATTTTAATTTTATTTATTATTTTAATTTTATTTATTATTTAATTTCATTAAATTTAAACTTATTTAAAAACCTGTTATTATACAAATTTAACAAATTTAATTTTCTAATAAGTATAACACAGCAGCAAGGCAGTCTGATTCAATGATCTAGCTATAGATATAATTAGCAGCAAGACAGTGATATTATAGCTTTAACGAACAGAACTGTAATGATTTGTTACAAAATTTAGGCAAAGTAAAATAATTCTGTTTTCTTAAAAAATTGGAATTGCTGAGCGCCTGCGTACTAACCCCAACCTCCTTCGTCACACTTCCAACCATTTGACACCCCCCCCCCCCCGGGACCACAATCAAGTATTACTTCAGGGGGTCGAGATTCAGCGAGTGCTGCCTTCCAATCCTGCTGACCTTGCTCTCTCAGCCAATCTTTGATGCATCAATACCCTCCTTGCGAAAACACATACTGCGTTCCAATTGTCATATGAGGTTAACAGTTATGGTCACCCTAGTATGGTCGCCCCTAATAAAATAATTATATAAAAGTATATGTATGTGAAAAAAGAAAATAGCAAATAAAGAAGATAGAAGATAGATAATAGATAAATTATATCAAGCACAGTGGTACATTAAGAATATTATTAGAAATGATAATATAAATACTGTACTAAACTATGAAATAAAAATAACTAAGTAATTATAAATTTGTTGTTCTCCAACACTGCGTATTTAACTTGACAACTATTCTTCCAATAATGGAGATTATTTCTCATTGTTATTAGTGAATCTCATTGGAAAATATTGAATCCTACTGTAATATTTTTTTGGGTGTATCATTGAAACCTGAAAAAAAGCGACACAAACCTTCTCCTATAGAAGCTGACAAGCAACTGAATGCAATTTTACGTTCTCTTTAACAAACATTGTTGATGTTCGTGTCCTATGTGTGTAAAAAGCCGAATATGTTCGGCCCCCGGGTGCTACTGGTGCTGACATCTGAATATAAGCCATTCTGATATTCATTTCATTTTATCAACATACATAAAGTTTATTAATATCAGGGCATGTTTTTAGATATTTGCTGAGATCTAATTTTGGTTAAAAAATTTCCACATTAGTAACCAACTTTTAAATTTTCTAAAAAAAATTGTTTAATGTCTGTAAAAAAGCTCTTCCCTCCCATTATCTTTTAAATTATTTATGAAAACAATCAACATGTCTTTAAAGAACAAATTCCCTACATTCCTTAAGGATTTGGATTTTTTTTTAAGAATTTTTAACCATAAACGTCTGAAAAAAACAAGAAAGCATCCGCTAAGCATGTGTACTTGTCGCAGTCTCAATTACAAGTAAATAAAAGACGATGACCAATACATATGAGTCCTCTCTGCACAATTGTGCTCTGATATGGTAACCCCTGCTTTAAAGTTTATACCCTTGTTTAGAAAGGCTAGCTTTCCCATTTTTCATTATAACGCAGCTTTTCAATTGATAGGTAAAAAACCTCATATTACTTACTTACTTACTTACAGCTTCTTGACGTCCAGCTTTCACAATGTACTAGAGCGCGCAGACCTCGATGTGCTAATGCGCAATCGGAACTTGGCCGCGACAAGGTAGTGGTCCGGGTCGATGTTTTGACCTCTGAATGTACGCACATCTAGTACACTGGAGACGTGCCTTCCGTCAATCACAATGTGATCAATCTGGTTGGATGTTCATCGATCGGGGGACATCCAAGTGGCCTTATGAATGTCGAGATGCTGAAACCTGGTGCTACATACTACCATGTTGCGCGCCGCGGCGAAATCGATGAGCCTCATACCATTGGAGGTAGTGTTCGCGTGTAGGCTGAACTGTCCGACAGTGGGGCCAAAGATACCTTCCTGCCTGACCTTCGCATTAAAATCTCCGAGGACGATTTTGGCGTCATGGGCCGTATACTTATCGTATACTTACGTGCTCGAGTTTAGCATCGAAAGCATTCTTAACTACATCGTCCTTTTCTTCCGTCGGGGCGTGAGCACATATTAAGCTGATGTTGTAGAATTTGGCCTTCATTCGGATTGTGGCTATTCTCTCCTTCACAGGTGTGAACCCAGAGACAAGGTGACGAAGTCTCTTATTAACCACAAATCCGCATCCGAATTCGTGCTTATCAATCTGGAAGCTGTAATAAACATCGCAAGATGCCAGACTTTTGCATCCTTGTCCTATCCATCCCATTTCCTCTATGGCAGTGACGTCCGTTCTACATTTCGTGAGGGCATCCGCCAGCTGGGCAGATGCGCTTACCCTGTGAAGGGTTCGGACGTTCCAAGTGCCTATTCGTATATAATAGTCCTTTAAACGTTTGCCGTGGTCGTCAACTTTTGAGGGGATCTTTATAGACTGTGTATTGGTTTTCATTGGATTTTTTGTTTTACGTGGTGGGTTCCAAGCCCTACGCACAACCCTAATTTAACGTCCAGTGGATTGGACTTCGCTGCGCGCATTATTTAACATCTAGCGGATGCTAGAATACCATCCAGGAGGGGCCACGAGGAGGCTGCGTGTCAACTTGAATACAACAAGACAAGGATCGTCCTAGTGGTCGCCACGTTGCCCACAGTCAGAAACTTTACCTTGTTTGCATGCATTCCATCATCATAGTTTACTTTTTTATTACTGCATTACTTTTAGAAAAGTCAATTACATGTTAACAATCGTTATGTTGTATACATACCCATCGAACAGAATCATCTCTTAATGATAAAAGTTCAAAATTACGTGTTGGTCTTACAGGAACATTTAATATCAATTGACTGAACAGGAACTCTAAATTAACATCACCTCCTATTAAGCCCCGAGCAAATAGTTTACTAAGTATAGATCGTCGACTTTCAAGTGCTGGTAATTTAATCAAAGCAAGACCACTATGATAGGCCGTTAACACATAGGAGTTTAAACGAAGACCACGGAGATAGAATATTAGAAATTGTTTTTGCAATGATCAATGCAATCAATGCCATCCAGAATAGATGGAACCAGTGATATACATAAATATTAATTTTGTTAAATATGGATGAAGATATTCCTAAGACCAACTTTTCGTGCATCCAATATCATTGAAATATTACAACTAGAGTTAAGTCTGCGATCCAACTGTAGGCAGAGATCCAAAATTGTTTGAACTTTGTTTACACTTTCTAATACTCAAATTCAATAAATTGAATCTGTTCCAGATGCAAGCGTCAGTACGTAGTAAACTAAATCATAATTAAAAGAATTAAATATTTTAACATCACCAGTTCGTTAGAATGCGAAAAAGCAGATGGAAGGTCATTGACGATCAAAGTGAATACTTATGATGAGTTCTAACATATTAGTTGTCCATGAATGGAATTTTCTAAAACTTTATTTATAAGGCGATAGAAGAGGCCAATTTTGATGTAAGTGATCAGTAAGAAGTTTTGAAAGACCAATACTTTTAACAATCTCTCTGTAGTTAGATACATATATCCGTTATACCGCCGTTTTTAAATGAGGGAATGATGTGACATTTTTTCGACACTAGTGGCAAATAACATGATTCAAGAGACATGGAAAACATTGCAGTAAGGGGCCCAGATAGTAATCAAGCATAATTTTTTGGGGGTGATGTCTTCACCTCTGCTTGACATCCAGAGAAGTAATGCAGGCGACGCTGCCTTAGAGTGATTGAAATTTTTTTGTATTATTCGGATCTCCTTCCTCTCCACCATCATAATATCTAGGTCTATTTGATCTTGGTAAGTCTCTTAAAGAAGCGCAGACTCCCTTAACAGTATCCCAAAAACAGATGTCATACCTTATCCAGTGAAAGAAACAGAACTGACTCTGGAACAGTTCTGAATCTGGGTCGATTTTATTGGTAGGTTGTCATCCCTCTTCCCTATCGTCCATATGTTCGTCTAGTGAGGATTCCCTGTCACCATACTCTATAGGTCGACTATTCTGTTCGTAAACTTTAAGGACATGTCCAAATCCGAAATCCAACACACCATTGGAACTCGGCAGGAGCTCCAAGTTCCATGATGAACTATGATAGTCGCACAAGGAAATCTATAGCGCTTCTCGAACTTGTTTCCAATTGTGTGTTTGTAACTTTGGATTGAAGTTTGATCATAGTACGTATTCCGGTTCCCTTGGTATCCAGTAGAGTATTAGTGGTTGGCGCCCGACACCTGATGATGAAAATTTAAGTATTTTACAGCTTGTGACAAAGAATACCATGATCAACAGTATCGAAAGCTTTCGAGTGATCTAGAAGTGCCAGAAATGACAGCATGTTTTAATCTACTTTTGACTTTAACTTCTCTACAACATCCACTAAATCCGTAACACAGCTGTGTTTAGGTCTGAAACCAGATTGTCTCTTGGTTAGTAGTGAGTTGTCATATAAGTATTTACTGATTTAATCGTGGACTATACGTACAAAAGTCTTGGGAAGTATCGCAATTGGTCTGCAACTTTTATCAGGTTTGGGTATGGAAATAACTTTCGCGTGCTTCCACATTGTAGGAAATTCTGATATCAAAATAGTGTTAAGTATATGTAATATACATATATATAATAATGTAGTCAAGGATAATATTTAGAAATTAGATGCATTTCATCATTGCTAGATGCATTAGATTTAATGCTCCGAAATGATTCACGCAAGTTCAAAAGGGTTTTTCCGAAAATTGAAAACCATTGTCATTCGGATCTGATCCATAGAGTTTTAGTAACCAATATCAGATTTAGGCATAGGGATACTAGAGAAATCAACATTCAATTAGTTCACATCTACATCATGTTCAGTCATATTATCCTTATCTAAAACACCCATATCCCTAATCTCCCTCCCCATAGAATTTGCACTTGGCGGCTTTTATTCCATAATTGACTCTACAATTTTTAAAAATCTCCTCAAGTTCCGGAGTTTTGTGCCTCTTCCAGCGCTCGTATACTTCCTTATTATCATTAATCAAACTTTTAATTTCTCTTGAGAACCATGGCTTTACTTACTATTTTACATACATAATTGGTCATTACAACCCGAAGAAATACTTTTTGTATTTTATTTTGATGTCTGGCCTGGGGTTCGATCTCTGGCTTTTCGTCTAATAAGCCAACACACTACCTACTAGACCACGGAGACTTCTTACTATTTTAGTTTTCATTATAACATATTTGTTATACAAATTTTGAATATTATTCTGTAAAAAATTTACCTGCTCATCAACGGTTGGCATACTAAGAACCAGTTTCCAAGGTATCCGAACTAGCTCATTCCCAAGAGATAGAAGATGAATGTTTCTAAAGTCGTGAGACAGAAAAATTAGATCATGCTTGGGGAAAGCTGATGCAGACAATTGATCGTATAGCACACGGGAACGATCATCAATAAAGAAAAGGCCAAGTAGTGTTGCGGAAGAAGATGTAAAATGTGTAGGCATGATCTTGTTTATAAGTTCCAGCCCTATTGCTCTCATATCTAGCATTAATCCTTTGTCCATTAATATTGCCACGTTTTTTACCTTTTAAGAAAGTTAAAAATATGAGTTCGTAGATTTCAAATAAAATAAAAATAAATTTGTGTTTAGTTTTAAATCAATTATTTATTGTTCGCACAATTCCGTGTGTCCTCTTTCACGACTTGATGTAAACAACAACAATTTGGTTTAATTGTTATTCTTCTTTACACTCTTTGCACGAAATCTCTATAAATGTAAATATGTTGTTGTTGCTTCTTATTTAACCCCTTTTTATTTATTTATTTATAAACTACAATACAATTACAAATTATATTCTAATTATATACGAGAGGAGTAACTTGACCATATGCTCGGTGTAGTGTCACAGACCAGGGTCTGGTGGGAATCGAACCCACGACCCTCACACTAATAGTCTAGCACACTACCCACTAGACTACCAGGGCACCCTAAGTGAAATATTAAAAAATTATAAGAAATATCTCCTTACGAGTATTTCTTAAATATGTTGGATTAAAACATGCCAAATTACAAAATGATAATCTATTATAATTATTTTAAGGATTACATTATTTTACTTCTTTACGATAATTATTCTTAGGTATAATTTAATTTAATTGTTTTAGATTAATTATACATTATACAATTGCGGTACATTGAGTACATATATATAACTAAAAACTCAGATTTTAATTCAATACAATCGTATGTAAGTTCGTTGTATTTGTTTGTGTAACTTTTGTTTATTATTTTAATGTTAAACGATAACATTTTTATTTACATTTTCGGAACAATATATTAGGATTAAAGTCACCAGTTGAAATAACGTCAGAGTAGTCAAGAGCGAGATTGGATAATACGTCGATCAGGGGCTTAATATCAATATTCCTACGAGGTCAGTTCCAAGTAGCAATTTCCTCCCACAGTCAAGTATCTCAAGAAAGAGGTATTCAGTATTAGGACCGTTTCGTTATCCACAATAGCCCTTACGTATAAGTTTTCGTTTGATATGTGACCTAAGGTAAATTGCCACACCACCACCGCGGGAAGGTCTATCCGAACGGAATATGCGATATACATTTAGTCCATATGCGCTATAAGGCACACAACAATTAAACCAGGTCTCGGAAATGCATATAATGTCCACATTAGAGCTATCAAAAACATAGCGAAATACGTCAAGTTTATTGTTAAGACTCTGGGCGTTTATATGGCATATATTAAGACCCTTATTCTGTCAGCAGAGAATTCGTGTTATGTTATCATAAGAACCAACTCCATTCCCGTTTTTTGAATAGAATAAATCGAGGTTAATGTCATTTGGTAAATGAAAAGCAACAGAAGCTATTTTCAACAGAAAAACACACACAATAGCAAACATTTTGATGAGTAAGCTAAGGCTATTAAAAAGTATACAGTTAAAAATACAGGAAAAGTATTAAAACAGCGTTAAAAATTTTAGTAAAAATATTGTTAATAAGTTTAGTAATACAAAGTGAATAATTTAAAACATTAAAAATTAAGATGAAATAAATTAAAATTAAGGTATATCAACACGCATTGGGTCTTCATGTTCGCGTAGCCTAATGTAACTAATCCTCGATTTACAAAAGCAGCACATATTAATTTTTCCTTCTTTAATCGGTAAGCCCGTTGAAAAATGCGATGATTTTCGGCAGTTAAGTTTTCATTAATGAAGAAAGGCACTGAACTGTCAAAACCAAGTACATTCAATCGCAAAACATCTTCTTTCATCTTGATGTATTGCATAACGGAGCTGCGAACAAGGTTTCGCTCATACGGTGATTTAAATATTATAATAATTGATGGGTCGGACTTAGTTTTATTATTAGCAGACATTCTACCTTTATAGTTATTATTTTTTACTCGGAAGGCGCTATTAATTTCCAGAGGACGAATATTGACAGCGCGACATATTTTATAATATAATTCGAAAATATCCATATTTTTCTGCTCCGGAAAACCAACAATTCGCAGATCATTAGCAACCACTGATTTGTTGTTTTCTAGGAACATTTTTTTGATGTGCTAGTTCTTGTATCATTGTACCCTTAGTATCATTCGTGAGAGCAACAAAAAAATCACTTTGAATTTAACAAAATTCGACTGTACTTCTCTAAAAAATATTCCAAAGTTATTGACTCAGATTAAGCCAACAATGTAATAGTCATGATGTAATGTAATATTACAAGAATAAATATTTGTAATAACATACAATTTAAGAAGCAAATATAGCTTCTTCCAAATAAAAGTACCCAATTGGTACTTTTTGAATTTTGCTTTATCTTAACAACACTCATCACTGTTCTGAACAGCTGACTTCGTGCAAATGTCTGCATACCAATTTCTTCGCATTGTGTAGTGTGAGTGTTGTTTTGTGTTCTGTTTGATTTCTATTTACATTCTTCGTTGACATATGTTCCGTTTTTAACGTTTTTATAACTACGTCTTTACACTTGAGTAACCAGCCCTTTAAGCATAGCTTGATTAAAATACTTTTGTTACTTTTGTTTTTTATTTTGTTGTCTATTGCTTTGTATGGTGTAATGTTGTTGTGTAGTTATAAGATAAACAATGTCACTGAAGTGTAGCTTATTTGTGCTTATTTTATGAGGATATTTATCTCACAAAAAGTTTGGTTATCAGGTTGTTATATTGTTGCTGTTTGATTACAGTTTTTATTTTCCTTTATTTAAAACATTTTTTTTGTTCGGTATATTTAAAATTTAAGAATTATAAATTATTATTATTATTGCTGAACACTGTACATTGCTTTGTTTATATACATATATTTTCGAGATTGTTGTTTGTTATTGTTAATTAATAGACAGATTTTGATGTAAAATCGATTGTTAATTAACGTTAGAATTAATTAAATGTGTTTAAAATTCACAATGTTAATTCAGACCACAGATATAAATAATAAGTCTATTAAAAATAACTCATAAAATCACAAATTTAACGGAACACAATCATGAACACGTCTATTCAACACAAGTATTCGCATAGTATTGTATTTTATTCCTTCTATACTAAGCTCTAATAAATGTGTAGCAGTTTGAAATGTTTAACGAATATTTCTTTTTTTAAATATAGGCTTTTACATCAAACACATGGCTATCGGGTGTACCAACAGCACGATGAGCAACATAAAAAATTGCTACATAATACTGGCCAAGATATTTTCGCGGTCAATCCTGTACTTAACAATACTGAGAAATATTTTGGTCATAATATAGAATGTCAGAATGGCAGCAATGATGCTTACAAACAGGAACAAAAAAATCCGCATCCACATTCTCATCATTCACATAGATCACGGGCCGAACTTACGACTGGAGAGATATCAAATCGAATCTATCTTCCTTATCTTAGTGGTCATGAAATCGATGTGAAATATACTCCATCACACAGAAATATTTTTAACTTTGATACAAATTCTGTGACCAGATGCGATTTAAATTTAAATAAAAGACCAGCTGATGCTAGCTACAAAAATAAATCTACTACAGAGGAAGCTGAAGATGATTCTGGCATTGTGGACTGTGACCATGAAGATGTTCAACGTAAGCGTAAAAAAAACGAAATAATACTTATCGACTGTGGTGACGTCGAAATTAAAGCGGAGGTTGATGAAATGGAATTCAGAAATAAAGAAATGCCACCGCTGCGCACCAAATCTTACTAAAACTATAGATTTTAAAAGCTATCAATAATATCTTAAAATAAGTGAATGATAATGAAAATGTCCAGCAATAAGTTTACATTTTATGAAATACAAAACAATTAATTTAGAGTATTTGACGTTACTAAAGATCATAACAATATTAATACCAAAGAATATCGATATAAAGAATACGCATCATGTAGAAGTAAAATTTCTTATGGCGGGTCGTAACATTGCGACCCGCTCTCATCAAAATCTTTTTAAAAATAATTTCTTGGTGAGGGGGGAGGAAGACAGAAGGAAAAGGAACACAAACAAAAAGCGTAACAATGTGTTGCTCTCATCGCACGTATGTACATGTGTATGTATTCTTGTGTTTTTTGATTTAGTTGTCGATCAGGCTGCGACAAGATACATGTGCTGCGGATGCTTTATCATTTTATTTCAGAAAAACTCTCGAAGAATATTTTGTGTTAAAAATGTTCTATGTCATTACCTGGGCGTATTTTATTTTGTTTATTTTTATTGTTTATTTTTATTTATTTTGCTTTGTTTTTGTAGTCGCCGTGGTCTAGTAGGTAGTGTGTTGGCTTATTAGACGAAAAGCTAGTGTTCGAGCCCCAGGCCAGACATCGAAATAAAATACAAAAAGTATTTCTTCGGCGACTTCCTCTCAGCAGATTTCAGGCAAAAACTCTGAGAGTGCATAAAATTGCCATGAAAAGTTTCTCAAAAATCTGTCGTTCGGATTCGACTTTAAACTGTAGGTCCCGCCACTGATGTATAAAATTAACACACACAACATAAGTCGTGCGAGAAACTAGGTCGTAATCCTGACTGAAGGGTTGTAATGACCCATTATGTATGTATGTATGTATTTTATTTTGTCCCATAGTATAACTTTTTTAAATGCTTTTTGCTCTTTTATGCTCGTTTTTTTTCTTTTAATAAAAAATGGTTTTTTATTCTTTTTATTTTTATTTATCTAAAAAACGGCCTAATTTTTAAGCCAAAGATGGATAGCTTTATGTTCTTTTAATAATAAAATCGATTTTTTATTTTATTTTTATTTATCTAAAATTATTAAGCCAAAGATAGACAGCTTTACAGATGTATGTTGATGAAATGAAAATAAAAATAGAGTATATTACTACCACTTTTATATGGCTGTAAATAAATAAAATCTCTCATATTTTCTCTCTCTCTCACTCACTAATCCATAACCATAGGCATGTTTTAACCTAGAGGAAAATTGTTAGTAATAATTTCAAGTCTACTTATTAACCCAATGATATTTATATGTGATCGGAAAATATAAACAAATTGTACTGCACTAAATCCCTAAAGACACCGTATTTAACTTGGCAAGTATTCTTCCAAAAATCGACATAATTTCTCATTGATATTAGTGAATACTACTGTGATATTTCTTTGGGCGTATAATTGAAGTCTGAAAAAAGCGACATGAACCTTCTTCTTTAAAAGCTGACAAAATGTGTACGCTCTGTTTAACGAACAGTCTTGATGTTCGTGTCCTATGTGTGTAAAAAGCCGAAGATGTTCTTCCCCTGAGAGACATTGGTGCCGACGTCTAGTTTTAACACCAGACAAATAAATAAAAAGTGGTCAAACAACAAAAACGCACGATGAGAACAACGCATTTTTACGCTCTTGGTTTCTGTATCCTTCCCTTCTATCTTTCCCCCCGCGTCCTGAAATATTTTTGAAAAATATTCCAAAATATGTTAAAATGCACATTCTTTATACTTTATTTTCTTTGTTAATACATACTTATTTGTGTTCACAATACCAATACCACTACCGATTAAGTTTCCTAAAAAGTGTCTCGTATATTAGAAAACATATCAAAATCTTATTAAAACGAGGATTAAATCCCAGATATGCGACGTATAATGTTCTTCTCAATATGAAAACGGAGTGATTTTATGTGCAACTAATGTTTTTATCATTGCTTAAGTCAATATTTAAATATTTCTGTCAATATTTAATAAAATTTATAAAACGGTGCTTCTAATTTTAGCAATAGGAATGTGTATTAGTATTAGTATTTAACGGTTAGAATTTAGTATTTAACAGTTATAAATACATATATCTGGAATTTAATTCTTCAGAAATTTCGAAAAGCTTCAGCTTATATGTATGTATTTCCAATCAATGTACAATTCGTTAAGGAACGCATAAACAATGCACATCATCCATAATAATAGTTTTCACAAATAACAACGTGTCTTTTCGATGGTTTAACTATTCTTTTTGAAGCTAGGTAGTAATCCTGACTGAAGGGTTGTTATGACCAATTATGTATAACTATTCTTTTAAGCTTAATAATTGCGTAGTTTGACCAAAATATTACAATAATTCAAAAAAGTCATCTTGTAAATTAATAAAAATTATACGATATTCATAAAAACGACAGAAAGTGAAAAAAATAAATATACATACATAGTTGTGCACGAAAAATTTAAGAAAAGAGTATGAAATTATTTATCAGTTAATAGCTATATCATAAGAAACGTAAAATTTTTCTAGAAAACAACAGAAGATACGAAAATAGCCTGAATTTAGAAAAACATTTACCTACACCGTCTTAAACAATTGCCCGAGCAACAATCACTTGCAGACTATTCTCACAATATTTCAAAGACTATTAATCAGATTGCAATAAGTAATATTGTTTTAAAAGTTTAATTTGCGCTTATAATAACCAAATACCAGTTCCTTCTATATTATATTCCCGCAGTCTTAAAATCTAATTGTTAGAAGTCGTCCTAGTCTGGTTGGTAGTGTGTTGGCTTATTAGACGTAAGACCCTGGTTCAAACCCCATTTCAGACATCAAAACGAAAATTTGAAAAAATATTTCTTCGGCAACTTCCTCTCAGCAAATTTCTGGCAATAACTCTGACTAACTTTAAACTGTAGGTCCCGCCGCTCATGTATAAAATTAACACACACAAAATAAGTGGTGTGAGAAGCTAGGTCGTAATCCTGACTGAAGGGTTGTAAAGACCAATTATTTTATGTAATAACCAAATGCAAAAAATTTGCTTAACAAGTTCCGTTTACTTTCATATAAAAATTCAACATCCTAACCATAACTGCCAGATTTGACGATTTATACCCTTATTTTGACGATTTTTAGAAATTAAAAATTTACATAATTTTCTTTAGTTTAGTACAGTGATGCTCAAAATCCAAATTTCCTATCACATGTGATAGGCAAAGAAAATTCTGCTGACGCTGTGTTGACACACCTACACTATAAGCTTACTTGTGTGGTTTCTTATAATGATCGTGTGTTTGTTGCTTTGTTTGTGTTGTGTGTTGAACTCAGAGAACAAAATAAATTCAGTTGATGTTTAGCACCGTATAAACAGTATCGAAACGCAATTTTGACGTTTACCAGCGAATTATGAAAGGGACAGCAAATATTACCAAAAAATATTTCTGTCCCTTTCTGATTGTCTGTCTGTTTTGTTTCTTTATGTTTTTTTAGGTTTTGGGGTGGGTTCTTTATATTGGCGAGAGTAAATAAAAAATGTAATTTTTGTGTAAAACTATTAATAAATAATAAAAACAACTACTAGCAATAACAATTTTTAACTTTTTCTTTCAATTAAAAAATATTGGCAACTTTCAGCAAGAAAATTTTTTTATGAGCAGTACGTCTTATTTTGATCTTGTAATATTTAGCGTCTTAATAATCTCTTGCAGAAGAAATTATATTCATTGTGACCGAAAATCACACACATTTCGATTAATATTTAAATATTTAAGAATCTTTAAACTTTTCATTGAAGAAATTAAAAAATATTCAAAATTTTCCCTTTTTTTAACACAAAATAAATGTTTATTTGCATTTAATTTTTCTGCTTTATCCGCCAGTTTTCACTCTGTATATCTGTTGCTTCTAACACATTTGATTCGTAAAACATTATAACATTTTTTTCTCCCTCTAAATTGGCTAGTAATTTGCTGCTATGAGGGTTTGTCAAACGTCAATGGTTTCGATACTGTTTATACGGTGATGTTTAGCTCTTGATGAAGCAAGATCTCGCTACACAACTTTTTTGAATGATTTTTTGTTTTTTGCGAATACACGCAGCAAAATGTTTGATGAAAATTGGGAATATGATTTTTTTAAAGAGAATATGGATGGTAATGCACAATGTATTATGTGTTATCGCACTTTATATCGTAATTGTTTTTTTTTTTTTTATAAAAAGACATTACGGGGCTAGCCATGGATTTTTCGACAACATTAAAGGGAATGATAGGACTTTAAAATTATTGCATCATCATCAATACATACATACATACACGCATACATCAATGTATTCATCAATACACACATCCATACATACAAAAATACATACATACATCAATATATTCATCAATAAATACATACATGCACACATACATCAACAAATTTAGGTTAGTAATAACAAGGAGTAAAGTATTATATTTTTAAATTAATTCCGAACACCTGTGCTGATACAACATAAAATGCTAAATAACCTAATTAAATAGAAGCGCCAATTAGTAAAAGAGACTTAAAAATTCCTTAATCAGATATTTAAAGAAAAATGGTAATTTCTGCAAATATCTACAAATACCCTAACATTACCCGGCAAATAATAGCAATACCAAGAATTTTGAGCATTATTTACCATTCGTCATTGCAGACGATTTTTAAAGATTCGAATATAACTTCTAGGAAGACCAAAGGCAAGTGCCATTATTTTTTTTTTCGTACGACCAACACTCAGGGGATGGCCCCTACTTATGTAGTGCATTGTGTTGGAACTAGAAAAATATGTTATGGGAAGGAGGAAAGGGGGAGTAGCGTTGGTGGACACTAGATTTGAAACCTTTTATACCATAATGACAGCAGAGACCACTGCAGGAAGGGAATTCCACATATAAATAGTCCGGCTAAAAACAAATTTTATCTGTAATGCAGTGTGCGATCCACTGGCCAATCGACCACAGGCGTAGGTGCTCGCCGAGAAAGACGAGTGTTACATGATTCTCGGGAATAAGTCCCCTTATTTCGGTCGCGAAAAATCCGTTGTAGAACAGTGAATCACAAGTCACATTTCATCGATACTCTAATCAATCAATGGAGTTGGATACCCTACTGTCATTAACGAGGACCTTCGCCCTCTCCTGTGAAAGGTCAAGAAGTGTCAAAATAGACGTTGAGGCACCAGCCCATACATGAGACTTATATTCCATTCTCGGTCGGATACAAGTGGAAGTAAATAGGAAGAAGCTCAGATGAAGTGAAATATTTCTTGCACCGTCTTAAGAAGACAAAGCACTGAACAAAGTGTCGCTTTTAGCGAACAGCACACTGAATTTTCATGCCCATACCGTCAACATCTACTGACGCCCTAATATTTACACCACCCATAGAAATAGATGATGCAATATTATTGCCGCGCTTATGTGTCTATAAACAACAATGGGATAGATTGTTTAAACCTTAAACAATTTTTCCCTAAAAGTTATATAAAACTTCTCGATTTTTGGAAAAATATCAGAATTGAAAATAAGAGATAGTAGCTTTCCAGGATAAACTAAGTTTATCAAGAAATATTAGTGTTATCACATTCTTCAGCTAATGTAGAGAGCGTATTAAGCCAAGTTAATTTAAATTAAACTAAATTCCTGAAAACGTAAACTATATTCCATAGAAGCAATATTGTATAAATAGATTATTTAAAACTTAGCAATTGTAACCGCTTCGATTTTAATATTGTACCTGATTTGATTAAGACGTTTAATTCTAATACATATACCTACATAAATACATATATATTTTTAACACATAAATATATAATACAAAACAATCGTTTATTAAGTTTATTTTTATAATTACTTGTTAAATTTTTTTGTTAAATATGTTTTTGTTTTATTTTTGAACTAAAATATATGTTTTACTACAATGAAAATATTTTTTAAAAACCTCTCAATTTATTTACTTATTTTTTCTGACGATTATTTTACGATTTCAATGAACGCCTTTGACGACTTATTTCTAATATTTGACGATTTGATGCTTTATTCATCTGGCAACTATGATGCTAACACAAAAAATTATCCTTACAGCAATGGACTTTAAATTGATTTATTCGAAATTTATTTTCAATAACGGTTGTGAGAACTTTACCGACAAAAACTTCTTGTAAAAGATTTTTCATAGAAAACAGCAGATTTTGTGTGATTCCTGTGACAAGTTCCCACACATCTGCTACTATGGTATCTTTTGGCATTTGCTTATTAGTTCTTGTATCCTGTCAAAATTTTGTTTTTTAAAATACCCCGCAAATACTTCACTGTGTTTAAGTCTGAGATTTGATATTGTATACAAATAATTCTTCCACAATCTGAGATGAATGCTTGAATGCTGGTCAAGTTTTTAACACCCATCTTTAAATTTTTTTTAAATGTTTATACAATAAAATTTGTCCATTATTATTTCCTAAAAAATAAGATTTGAGGTACTTGCCCTTGTCATTACAACTAACCTTTTAAGTTATTTTATTGCAACGCAAAGTTTTTACTCCGGGACAAAAATCGTCTACCATCGCATGTTATATTTACTCTTGTCTGTAAATATGTCTATTTATCAGAAGTCATTTGACTTATTAATAAATTTTGTGGTGTAATCTAAACGTAGTTTTATATCCTTTTCTAATATAAAAGACTTCATGTATGGAAAACGTATCTTACATTCGCTGATAAGCAGAAAATTCCGTAAGATTTTTGCATTTCATAAATTTTGAAGAAAGTTTTGCTGCTCAGCTCTGATTTTATTTAAATTAAGTTATCCGTTCGATTTCCTTTCCCAAAGAAGCATTTTCCATTTTAAATCTACCTTATTCTCGAAAATTAAAAGCGAAAGCTAAGGTTTCTGTTACTTATTGAACTAATGATCCTGGTTTTTCCCATTAATATACAGTTTAACAATTAACTGTATGACATCAATATGATTTATTTTTTGTGATTTGTGTTATTTTTACTCACTTTGATATTAATTTGTATGTTACTTCAAACCGAATAAGTGTTAATAACGTAGAATTGTTATATTTCTCGAAAACAACGATTTTATAAAACAAAGTGTCAATATCTTCACAAGAGAATGTACTTTAAAAATATCACCACTTGGTATATAGTTTTTAATTAAATTTTGCCACTAAGAATGGCCAAATTTGAAAAAATAAGAAAAAAATAATATTTTCCAAGTTTACCCCATCAAATCTCATAACATATAAGTTTGAACAAAATGTTTATGTATACCGTTTGAAAGGCTAATCTGTCCCCTTTCTAAAAAACTTTGGATTTTTAAAATAAGTTCAAACATATTTGGGTACTCAATAATTATGTGTGAAAAGATCAAAAAACCATTTTGTCAAATAAAACAAGTTTGGAAGGTTAGAGAAAAATAAAAAAAGTATTTTTGAGTTCTACTCAACCTAGTGAATAACTTAGACTATGTAGTTACTCGCGTGTATTTTCACTGTCGCACCGTGTAATTGTTTGAGTCAGTTCACCAACAATCCTTATATGTAGACTGCATGATTTTTTAAAAATAACTTAGAAATTATTTCACTAAGGAGCTAAAAGCTCCATTCGGTGGAAAAAACAATAAATGATTCATTAAATAAAATTAAAATTTGGATTGATCTAGTAGTCTTGTGGCTAATGCTCTAGCCTATAAGTTTGAGAGTCGTGTTGGATTCCCATCTGAAAATCTAGCATGTTACTGGACTCTAACCATGTGCTTTTACTTATCCCACTCTTATTTTCCTAATTTTACAGTAATAAATAAATCAAATTAATTTAATAATTTAAAAATGTTTGCTACTGTATTATTATACTTTATTAATAATATAAAAGAAATGCACTTAGCGTTTCGTTGAGTTCTGTTCAACGATGTCGCATACTTTTATTTGATTTTCTATTTTTATTAGGGCGGGCACCTCCCTAGTAGTCTAGTGGGTAGTGTCCTAGACTATTACCGTGAGGGTCCTGGGTTCAATTCCCCGTAGAGACTCTGGTCTGTTAGACTGCATCGGGCATAATGTCTAAATTACTCCGCTCATAATAATAGTAATAATCAATCTGATGAACTCTAGCAGTTCTTATTCCAGAGACTGTGTGTACAACATGATTAGAGTTTTAGCCAAACAAAGAACTGGTCTCAACATTGTTCATATAAATGCACAGAGTCTGAACAGTAAAATTGATGAATTTAGGCATTTATTCGTAGCAGCAGAAATCGACATTATTTGCGTTTCCGAAACTTGGTTTCCTCTGGATGTTCAGGATTCAGTTTACAGTCTACAGGGCTTTAAGCTTTTCCGGTCAGACAGGAGAATCTTTGTTAACAATACGGCAACGAGGGCAAAAGGTGGCGGAGTTGCAATTTATGTTCGAAACGGTATTCCGTGTAAAGTAAAATTAATGACTGAAATTGGTAGTCAAATTGAATATTTATTTCTTGATATTTCATCCACACATAAGAAAAAGGTTTTATTAGGCCGTGTTTATAGACCGAATTCCAATATAAATTTTGATCCTTTTATTTCTATCCTTGAGGAAATTTCCATTCAATATGACGACATTATTATTATAGGTGACTTTAATAATAATCTTTTACTAGATAATACGTTAACTGCTTCAATGTTGTCTCTCCATCTTAATCCTGTGAATGTGTCCTTACCAACTCACTTCCATTCTACTTCCAGTAGTCTAATTGATCTTGTGTTTGTTAATGATATGACTAAGGTACTTTTATATGATCAAATCTCAGCCTCTTGCTTTTGCAATCATGATCTTCTTTTCTTAACTTATAATCTGCCTATGAGTCCTGTGGACAGGCATATCACCGTGATTTTAAAAGTATCGATTTTGCAGTTTTTAATAGTAGTGTTGATAATGTCTGTTGGAACCAAATCTACTCACTGGATAATGTAAATGACCAGGTGGCACTAATTCAGGAAAATGTTCGTCTGCTATACGACAGTTGTGTTCCTGTCAGAACTAAACTTGTTAGAGCCAAACACCAACCGTGGTTTAATGCTGAAGTTAAAGCTTTAATTTATGAACGCGACATTGCCTACAGGCGATGGAAGAGGTTCAGAACGGACGATCTGAAAGCCATCCATAGGTCAGCTCGTAGTGAGGTTACCAAACGCATTAAGATTGCGAAAACAGTGTTTTACTTTGGAAAGTTCGCTTCCGCATTGGATAACAAGGCTAAATGGAAGGTAATCCGTGATATTAGTGTTGGACAAAAGTGTCATAATACTTCTGCTGATGTCGATGTAAACGCTCTCAATGATAAATTTGTTAATATCAGTGTTCCGACCCCTGATAGTGACATATATAATGATCTTTGTTTTGTTCCGCTTGAAAATCCCTTTAGTTTTCGCTGTGTTAATCAGTTCGAGGTTTTGGAATTCTTATCTTCGGTAAAATCGAATGCGGTTGGTTCTGATGACTTAGATCCTCTGTTTTTGAAAGCTTTGTCACCTAGACTTTTGCCGTATTTGACTCATTTATTCAATACAGTTTTAACTATGTCGTCCTTTCCTGATGAATGGAAACAGTCGAAAACCATTCCCATTCCTAAATCCAACAACGAATTCAGGCCAATTGCCATTCTTCCATTCCTGTCTAAAGTAATGGACAATGTCATGGCTAAACAAATAAATAGTTATCTCGTGAGTAATAACTTCATATCTGATAAGCAGTCGGGATTTATGAAAGCTAGGAGCTGCACTACTGCCTTAGTCAATGTAGTTGATGATCTTAGGTTGGAACTAGATGAAAATTACATAGCGTTTTTAGTTCTTTTGGATCACACCAAGGCTTTTGATACGGTTGACCACAAAATATTATTGAAGAAGCTACAGACCCTCTTTCATTTTTCTAACTCAGCTTGTAATCTCATACGTTCTTATCTTGTGAACAGATCACAACGAGTTTATCTGAACGGTAAGATCTCGAATTCCCTAAGCGTTGGAAGAGGTATTCCTCAGGGATCAATATTAGGGCCCCTTTTGTTCTGTATATACATTAACGACCTGCCTGATGTTTTGGATAATTGTAGCGTACATATGTACGCTGATGACGTTCAGCTCTATAGAAGCACGCGTATAGAGGATATCCAACTATGTATAGACACCATCAACTGTGATTTACGAAAAATTGATAGCTGGGCTAGGGCCAATGGACTTTGTATAAATCCCTCTAAATCTAAATGTTTATTGCTCTCCAGGACTAAGAGAGCATTAGTTGTGCCGGATATTATTATCAGGGGGAATAAAATTGACTTTGTTGAATCAGCATCCAATCTGGGTGTTATCTTTAATGGTCGGCTAACGTGGTCTAACCATATTAACGTCATCGTTGGTAAAGTTTATGGTATGCTTAGGAACTTGTGAGCTGTTATATATTCGACTCCCTTTGCCATACGTATGCAACTGGCTAAAACGTATTTGATTCCTGTCCTTTTATACGGATCTGAAATTTTCGCGAACTGTGATACTGATGATAAGCGGAAACTCAACCTGGCTTATAATAATATAGCCAGATATGTTTTTATTAGGGGACGTCGAGACCATATATCACAATTTTCTTACCAGATATTCGGAGTTAATTTTGATAATCTATTGAATATAAAATGCCTTATTCTCCTTATTCTCTCTCCAATATACTTATTTAGTAGGATTACATTTGCTAGATCCAACCGCGGTATGAAGATTATCCAACACAGACATAGGACTCTTTTGTCACAACGCCAGTTTTTTATATACACCATCAGTCTTTGGAATACTTTACCTAATTATATTCAGAATATAGGCAATGCAGTTAAGTTCAAAAAGGAGTTATACAATCTATTCAAGTAGTTTTTTAGCATATCTTGATTTTTTTTTGTGAATTTTTTTCTCTCTATTTCTATTAATGATTTTTCATTTTTTTAATTAATATATCCTTAAATTTCATTGTATCTTAGTATATGAATATATTTTTACTTTCTTTGTATATTTCTTTATATTTGTATATATTGTTCTTTGTAATTTTCCTAAGTTATTTTTTTACACATATTCATTTTTTTATCGATTGCTATTTCCCGTGATTTTAACACGTTCTTATTCATTTTTATTTCTACATTTTTTCAAACATTTCATTACATATATAATCAATGATTTGTTATTAATTTTTTTCTTTGATGTACTCCCATAGCACTTTCATTTATAAGATTATTATCTTGTTGTGCTATGACTAATAACAAATAAATAAAATAAATAAATAAATAAATAAAATAAATTGTTACTGAATTCTAATTAATAAATAAAACAACATTTCTTAAGACATCAGATTTTTATTTTGTTTCCAAAGGATCCTAAGGGCGTTTCATAAAGCTAAGATCTAGCAATTTTTTAAATTAGAACACTTTTACAAACCTTTATATTGAGAGTGCATTACATAGGATCATTACTGAAAACTCGATGGTTCTAAATTTTTTGTGCTCAGTAGTAAATTGCTGTACTTCAATATAATGTCGTTGATGAGGTTGCCATCAAAAAGTGAGAAAATGCCGTCACCTGATGCTGCCATAGATTAGGCTGCGTACATCAACTTTGCTCAGTAACTCTAAAATAAAAATACTACAAATTTATATTTTCCGAAAGTCAAATAGTTTTTATTAATTGTCTCAATTATTAGTCTCATTTATTAGGCATAACACAAAATGTAAATTAAAATAAGTAATAACAATATCAACAACAAAATAATGAAACAAAAATTCAATAAAAATTGAACGCAAAAGGCTGCGTGCAATTTTAAAAGTGCATTTAAAACATAGTTTACCATTTTATAGCACAGTTGTGCAAAGAGAACTCACACGCATTCTTGTGTTTTTGATTTAGTTGTCGATCAGACTGCGACAATAACACATGTGCGGCGGATGCTTTATTATTTTATTTCAGAATGACACTCAAAAAATATTTTATGTTAAAAATGGTCTATGTCATTAGCTGGGCGTATTTAATTTTTTTTATTTTGTCGCATAGTATAATTTTTTTTAAATGCTTTGGAGTGCTCGCTTTTTTTCTTTTAATAAAAAATGGGTTTTTATTCTTTTAATTTTTATTTATCTAAAAAACATGGCCTAATTTTTAAGCCAAAGATGGATAGCTTTATGTTCTTTTAATAAAAAATGATTTTTTATTTTATTTTTATTTATCTAAAATTATTAAGCCAAAGATAGATAGCTTTACATATGTATGTTGATCAAATGAAAATAAAAATAACGTGTATTACTACCACTATTCTATGGCTGTAAATAAATAAATCCTCTCAAGTTATTTTCTCTCTTACTCACTAATACATAACCAAAAATTTTTTTGGTAAACACTGATTTAAAACTAATAGTAATTGAAATATTTGTTTTTTTAATAGCTGGTAGACACTGCCAAAGAAAATAAAGTATAAAGAATGTGCATTTTAACATATTTTGGAATATTTTTCAAAAATATTTCATGACGCGGGGGGAAAGACAGAAGGGAAGGTCACAGAAACCAAGAGCGTAACAATGCGTTGTTCTCATCATGCGTTGTTCTCATCGTGCGTTTTTGTTGTTTGACCACTTTTTTTATTTATTTTTCTGGTGTTAAAAACAGACGTCGGCACCAATGACCCTCAGGGTAAGAACATATTCGGCTTTTTACACACATAGGACACGAACATCAAGAATGTTCGTTAAAAAGAGCGTAAAAATCTTGTCAGTTTTTAAAGAAGAAGGTTCATGTCGCTTTTTCAGACTTCAATGATACACCCAAAGAAATATCACGGTAGTATTCACTAATATCAATGAGAAATGATTTCGATTTTTGGAAGAATACTTGCCAAGTTAAATACGGTGTCTTAGTGTCTTAGTGCAGTACAATTTTTCTATATTTTCCGATCATATATACATATCCTTGGGTTAATAAGTAGACTTGACATTATTACTAACAATTTTCCTCTAGGTTAACACATGCCTATGGTTATGGATTAGTGAGTGAGAGAGAGAAAATAAGTTGAGAGAATTTATTTATTTACAGCCATATAAAAGTGTTAGTAATATACTCTATTTTTATTTTCATTTCATCAACATACATATGTAAAGCTGCCTATCTTTGGCTTAATAATTTTGGATAAATAAAAATAAAATAAAACATCGATTTTATTATTAAAAAAACATAAAGCTATCCATCTTTGGCTTAAAAATTAGGCCATGTTTTTTATAAATAAAAATAAAAAGAATAAAAAACCATTTTTTATTAAAAGAAAAAAAAGAAGCATTCCAAAGCATTTAAAAAAATATACTCTGGGACAAAATAAAATACGTCCAGCTAATGACATAGAACATTTTTAACACAAAATATTCTTCGAGTGTTATTGTGAAATAAAATGATAAAGCATCCGCAGCACTTCTATTCTTGTCGCAGTCTGATCGACAACTAAATCCAAAAACACAAGAATACATACACATGTACATACGTACGATGAGAGCAACACATTATTACGCTCTTTGTTTGTGTTCATTTTCCTTCTGTCTTCCTTTCCCCTCACCCAGAAATGATTTAAAAAAAAATTTGGTGAGAGCGGGTCGTGATGTTACGACCCGCCATAAGAAATTTTACTTCTACATGATGCGCATTCTTTATATCCATATTCTTTGGTTATACTATTTCTTTCCTACTTTGAAGGATCCTAATTTTCTTTTCTTATATACACGGATTCTCAATGAAATTAAGGTCGGATGGCTCAGGAGGCGTCCGCAATTGATTAGAGACATTTTATAGAAGTCACTACTATATAAGTCGTACGTTTATTGTAAATTTTTGTGACACTTTGCGGTCAATTGGTTTTTAAATACCTAAATTTCCCTTGTAATATAAATAAATTGAAACAATGCACCCGAAATTCTCACAACATAATCACCATGTTTCATAGTGATAGTCAAATGCTGTTTGACAGTAGTACTATTTTTTCTACAGTATTTGTCTTTGGTGCTGAAAATATAATATTTTCTAACATCAAAAAAATTTAATATTCCCCAGAACTCTGGAGGCTTGTTTTTATGCTCCTTGGCAAACGTTATTCTCTTTCGTATTTCAAAGATCGACTGGTTTGGATTCCTTCGTGTTATACGGGAAAACATTTTTTTTGTATTTTTCGAATAGTTCCGCCGCAAATTGTTTTTCTAAAGATACTTTCTACATTCCATACTATTTTGTCACCTTAAGATCTTCTGTCGTTATGTAAGAAGGGCAACTTCAAGACAAATTATTTTGGTTTCTTGCAATTACTTATCAATCTTTGTGTAGAAGAACTAGATCAATCCACCTTTTGCTCAATAACTCTTAAACGTTTTTCTACAAATTTATAATAATTTTCCGCTTTACTGAACTTAGTTTTTTACGGGAAAATATATGTTTTCTATTTTATATCGAAATATTTAATATACATTCAAAATTGGTCATTACAACCCTTTAGTCTGGATTTCGACCTAGCTTCTCACACCACTGATGTTGTGTGTGTTAATTTTATACATGAGTGGTGGGACCTACAGTTTAAAGTCGATTCCGAACGACAGATTTTGCAACATATTTGTTGTAATGTTTACCATTATCGAAAAATAAGCGATCATGAGTAATTCAATATTTAATAACTTTCGCGTAGTCTTTTACAGTCCATCAAATATATTTCAGTGCATAGTCCAACGGAATCAATAAAATTAATTTTGTCAAAAGTTTTCAGTGACTTTTTAATTCAATTCTTAATGAAGCCTCCAGCATTAGTAAACGAAAAGACGCAAGTTGTGAGTTTTTGATTTTCGAGAACATCCCTCAAAACTCACAAATTGCGTCTTATCATGTGATATGACGATAAAGGCGTTGGGGGAAGAATGTAGGCCTGTCACTGTCTTACATTAACATAAGTACTATGGTTACCCGTTGTGATGCCACAGGTGAACGTGGCTTACTAGATGCAGAAAATTGGTTGGTTAGCTTAGTGCGGTTACTGTTTGCTTCAAGCTTGGCGTTTTACGTCCTTTCACCATTACTTGTCTTTTTCGCTGTATGAAATTCCAATTACTGTTTATAGCCGATCTCAAGGAGTTTATATGCGATGTGATAAATTCATCTCAAGCTCTTTGATCGTTTACTGTCTATCATTATCATTGCAATCGTTAAACGTATTGTTGCGATTATAAGACCTCAATTTTGATTTCATCAGCCCAGTTCGCACATCGAGTAGTAGCCGCCAGCTATTAAATAAAAAATGATCAATTTGGTTTTCATTGCGGTGGTCCAAAAATACCCAGATTATTTTGAAAAAAGGATGAAAACTTTTCCACCAGTCAGACTCATTTATTTGGCCCATGCCGTTTTGTAGAGATGTATTTTCACATCCGACTTACGCATTAAAGTCTCCCGCAAGAATAAGAATATCGCCAGGTTAAAATTTGACAGCTGAGCATTTAACTTTAGTAATAATCTTAATTTGCTAAAAACTACATCTTTACGTGGTTATAAGCTTTCGACTATAACTCTGCAGTTTGCTCAAAGGGTGATGATATTCCGAGTTTGATACGAATTCGCTGGCTCAATCATTAATGAAAGTATACAAAGCGATAAAGTTCTCATACGCTTTAAACTCCTCACAATCGAGCAGATTTCAGCTGAAATAAAGGGAATACAGGGAGCACTCCATGTTCTTAATCAGCCTTTATAATTATCGTGAAGCGGTGTCTTATTACTGCAACCTTACGATCTATTGTATTCCCCTCCAACTTTGTAGGGTATCCCCATAATGTCTCCAAGCCTGTTGCATGATAAATTTCAGGATTATGTTCGGTGACAATTCCCTGCTTAGCACCTGGTATGCACCCAGGCGTTTCCTCCTGGTATGTTTTAATACCCCACAGCTTCCAAGGATGTGTTCCAATAATTCATTCTTATCGTCTCAGGATCTATGTTTTGGGCCCACATTCTAAATAATTGTACTCTAAGTCTACAGTGCCCTGCCAAAACACCGATTATCAACCTACATAGTCTGATATTTTTTCTCTTATTGGAATTTCCTCAAACCCATTTATTCGTTGAGCATACCTTTCCGAACATCTCCCATCACTCCACAGAAGTATTTCAAGTATTCAAAGGCATGGAAGTTACTATTCTCGCAAACTTGTCTGCTTGCTCATTGCCGAGAGTTCCCACATGACCTGGGACGCAGATGGTAACCCTATTTTCCCTCATTAGCTGAATTAGCTTCCCCAGACTGTCCCATAGTATGTTCGATTTAATCGTTTGAATTAGAATTTGTTTTCATTTTAGAATTCGCCATAAAATTAGTTCATCGATTTCTTTCTATTGTTGTAGTTTCATCTGTATAATCTGTAGCTTTACCTGATACCATACAATTTTTCTGTCAAGGCTGTCAGTTATAGCATACTGATACGTCACCGCAGTTCTGGACAAAAATATAACGAGTGAAGTTAAACCTTAGTGTGTATTTAGTAACTGCTTATAGAAAGTTCGAAATGCTTCGTTGACCATCTTTGGTTTTTTTTGCCCACACACATGGCACTTACAACAGCTTTTATTCCACAAAATATGATGCCTAAGTATGAGGCCTAAATAAGTGGTTAAAACTCGAATCCACTCAAGATATTTCACTTGCCTCCTGACACCTCTCGGCGCTCTTCAGGGGTACAGTTGAAAAAAATAAAAATAATAATCATCAAATAATTGTTTCTATTTGAATTTTTTCTTCACTTAAACGAACAAAATTTAAAACTTTCATTTATAAATATTTGTAAATAATATTAAGCAACTTGGCAAAATCTGTAAAAATTCCAAAATTATAATATTTTTATAAGATTAACGCAAATAACTTTCAATGTCGAAAAGTTATTTTTATTTAATATTTTAAAAGAATATTAATTTTCCTTAGAGAAGTTTCCGAATAATGCCGCATGTTACTATTACAGATGGAATATGCAATATGAAAATAATTATAATTACATAAATATATATAGTTCAGTTTCAATGCTTATACATATGTACATACATACACACGTAAGCATTTATGTATGCATGTATGTATACGATTGTATTGAATTAAAATCTCAGTTTTTAGACGGTATTATATAATTATATGTACTCAATGATCTAATAATTGTATAATTAATCTAAAACAATTAAATTAAATTATACCAAACAATAATTATCGTAAAAAAAGTAAAATAATGTAATCCTTAAAAAAATTATAATAAATAAATTAAAGATACTTATCTTTTTTCGTAATTTGGCGTGTTTTAACCCAACATATTTAAGAAATACTCGTAAGTAGGTATTTTTCATAATTTATTAATATTTCACTTAGAGTGCCCTGGTAGTCTAGTGGGTAGTGTGCTAGACTATTAACGTGAGGGTGGTGGGTTTAACACTACACCGAGCTCGTATGTAATTAAAATATAATTTGTAATTGTATTGCAATTAATAAATAAGTAAATAATGTTTAACTTACTAAAATTTATTAATTAATTAATAATAATTAATTCAAACTTTAAAAAGTCTTTACCCTCTAAAAGAAATACACAGTAAGTATACTCCAGGCAACATAAGTAAGGTCATAAGAAATGACCTATAAATTAAAGTTTGAATTTTTGACGTACCACGATGCTGCTGTACTTATATATTAAAGGTCTGCAACGAATAACTTTTTTGCTTCATATGTGCAACTCGTTGTCGGATAAATATAGTACTTACTATCTCTCTAACAGCGCAAGCAGTGAAGAGAAGAGAATGTGTGCAAGGCAAATACGAGTAAAAATTTATCCGAAGCTGCTTATGTTCCGTAAAAAGAGTACTCATTGAAAAATATATCCGCAAAATCAAGTACTCCTAAAATTAGGTTCACTTCATGTGGTACTTCAAATACTCGCAGCATAAAACGCCACATAACTGATATTTTTTTATATATAAAAGCTTATGGGTATGAACAAACTTATAAACGATTTGTTAGGCACAGTTACAATTGTTAGTAATTATTGTTTCAAGCAGTGTTCTAACAAATATTGTTAACAAAATATTGTGCTTTTTGATGCAATTTATTACTCTTCGGAATAATAGAAATATTTCACTTAAAAATTCAAAGAAAAATCTGTGAATTTTACTCATTGTAAAGGATGGCAATATTTCATCAGGCAGAAAATATCATTATGGAAAGATTTACATGCATAATAATGTATGGAAATTTAGTGGTGACCAATTTGCGAAACAGAGGTCCATAAAACATAATCCTTTTTTGTAGCAAGAGTCATCATTACATATTGCAGGTACCTGAATATTTCAAAGGGTTATATTTTATGGTCCTTTGTTTCGCAAATCGGTCACCACAAAATATCCATACATTATTATGTATGTAAATCTTTCCATAATCATGTTTGCTACCTGATGAAATATTTCATTTACAATTAGAAACATTTCTTTTGCGAATCTAAAAATTCCATGAGTTGATCAATGTTAATTTCTGTGTCATAATTTTTTATTTTTAATAATATTTCTAAATGACTATTCGTCAATTTGCATCTATGTTTATTTTTTATTTGTGACATTTTAAGAAATGACGACATTTTAATTAAATTTTTCTTTGGGTGTAATTGAAATAAAAAAACATCACATATGAGTCATAGCTATGACATATTCTACTCAAACTTAACACACCAAAAACCTCTTGTATACAGGCTTCACCACCAATATTTTTGAAATACTTATGGTTACAACAGTTATTTGAGATAAAATAAATAGCATATAACATACTCTACTCAAAACAATAAACAACTGTCTATAATTTGCAGTACTCATTGGTATTTGTAGTACTACGTGAAGTTTGGTGGTACTCATTGTACTCGACATGTTTGTGCCGGTATTTTCGAGTAAGAAAGAAAATTGAAGATGTATTTGTATGAAGCGAACGCAGTCAAATAACAACAAGTTATTCTATAATTTTGTTGTTCTAAAAAAAAGTACTTTTCTTCTTCGGATACTTCGGATAAGTGTGCGTGTATGCTAGATCTTATGTACTTTTTGAACTCAAATACATTTGTGCAGACCTTTATTATATATATTTGTTTTGTCGGCTTTGAATTTTGTCTATATGTTGCATAGCAACATTTTGGTTTTAGGAGCAAATTGTAAAGTCGATGTCTAATTTCAATTGTGACATGAAATTAGCCGAATTCGTAATTTCAAAAAGTTTCAAGTCGATTTGAGTTAATTTTCCTTCTTTATGAAATTGCCAAGTCAGGCGTCGATCAGTGTGAATGCCAAGATAGTTTATATGCGAGCACTGTTCATTTAGACGAACGTGTACACATTTTCATTTATTCACTTTAAATTGCCAATAATTTCATTATTTCTCAAACTGTAAAATGTGTTCCTGAAGGTACCGAGATACTTCCTGAGAGTTTCCATTATCAGCAAAAGTGAATGTGTGTGTATAACTACTCAATGTAAGTCGGAAATATAAATTAGATACAGGATGAGTCTATACTATACTATCCTTCGATACTCTGGCAGCAATTTACTGAGGAGGACTTATGAAATCACCTTCATTAACAATAAACTTGCTTTCGATGATGTAATTTTTCAACAGCGTGGCCATATTTAAGGGAAAATTTACTTTCAATTTATGAATCAGGCCTTCGTGCTATATTACATAAAAAGTGATAATTATAATTTGCACCAATGAAGACTTTGTTCAATGGTGCTATTTATTTAACAAAAAATATTTACAATCAGGGACCGTAACTGTTATAACTTTTATCGTAAAAGTCAGCAAATAAAAGTTATTTTTCGACTTTTATTTTTTCGAGCAGATATAAAAGTTATTTTTTGTCTTTTATTTTTAAGAGCAGTAATAAAAGCTATTTTTGACTTTTAGTTTTTCGAGCAGAAATAAAAGTTATTTTTTAACTTTTATTTTTTCGAGCAGAAGTAAGAGTTATGTTTTCAACTTTTCCAGCAATTTTTCTTAATTTTTTCACAAATTGCAAGAAGTTTCAGAAAAAATTTGAAAAGGCTTTTTTTGCTACTAGAGCTTGAATATTGAAAAAATTCGTAAAAATAATACAAAAATCTTAAGTAAAGGTACTTTTAAACCAGAAAAGGGAAACGTGCAAAACTGGATAAGTGAACAAATTTGATTTTAAAGATGCTTTTTTTAACTATTTGCGAATAGTATTTTGCTTCTTTGTTTTATAGTTAGTTAGTCGATAGTATAAAAAGTTATTTCCTTTACAATTTCTTACTTATTGGATTTAAACTATTATTTATCCACTTACACCCGCCACTGTACATTTAACTTTAATAATTTTTGTACAGTTTTATTAGAAGTGGTCCAATCAATGTTTGACATAACAATAACACTGTATGGTTAACGTATTTTGAAAAGAATAGATTATGTACAAAAAAAAGATTTTTTAGCTTTCACTATTTGATTAACCCTTCGACGACCATAGGCAAGTATGCTTGCCCGGGGGTTTTTGGCTTATATATTTGTCCAGGTTACAGATAGAGCAAATATGTCAGAGAATGTTTTATAGAAAAAGATTGGGGCAACAAAAATGTAGTTGAGTGCAAACCCCTATCTGGCTCCACTTGTACTCTACGAGGCTCCAAATTTGGCCAAATAATGATCTTTATACCGAGGGCTACTACAGGGTAAAAATAGGGCACAAGGGGATGGGAATCAATTATGTTTTGGATTTAGCCTTTGTCTATAAAAAAAATATAATGAACAGTTTTGGATAAACTCCAAACTGCCTAAAAATAGTCATTTTATGTTTGGCAATTATGTTTGCTATGGGTTGAAACGAAAATTATCGTTCCTAAAAACTCTAGAATTAAAACTTTTAAATTGTCATTAAATTTGAGTTTTTTTTAAGCGTGCCTGTGTCTCATGATAGTGGAGCAGTCCAACCTATATGCTTTACAAAAAGGGCGTATGTTCACTTTAAACATATCCGAGTTTAAGGCTTATATGGGTATTATTATAAGTATGACCTTAGTGAAACTCCCATCAACACGTTTGTATTGGTCAACTGTTCCAACATTTCACCAAGCTCAGATTACAGGAGTCATGCCACGGAACCGATTTGAGCAAATTACAGCCAATCTTCACTTTTGCGACAAGGCTGATGTTACTGACCGTCCAATTATAGAGCACATTAACAAGGCTATGCCTGACGCATATACATTTTCCAAAAAACTCTCAATTGATGAACATATGGTAAAGTTTAAGGGACATAATGCCATGAAACAGTATATGAAGGACAAACATATTTCATGGGGATTCAAATTATGGTGTTTATGTAAGTCAGAAACTGGATTCTTGTACAATATTGACATTTATACAGGAAAACAAACCATTTGTTGAAAACAGTCTTGGCGAAGCTGTCGTCCTTCAGTTATGTAAGCCACTGGCAAAAAAGGGACTGAAGTTTACTTTTCTTTACAAGTCTAAACTTAATGCACATTCTTCAGCAAAATGAAATAATGGCATGTGGAACTATTCGGTGTAGTAGAAAGCACATACCGAAGAATTTTCTGGCGAATAAAGAAATGGAAAGAGGGGACATAAGTTATTTCATGTCAGGAAGCATTTCCGTCGTCAAATGGATGGACAAGCGTGGTGTCTACCTCGCCTCAAATTTTATTGACCCAACAGAGGTAGTCAAGGTCAAGAGACGTGTTGCTGGACAAGCTAATAAAATAGAAATTGATATAGATATTGATTGCCCTCTGATTATACAGCACTACAACAAAGGAATGGAAGGCGTTGATCTAATGGACCAAAAGATAGTTTATTATAAGTACGATCGTAGAAGTAAGTGGCGCTTTTATTTACGATTGTTCTTCGACCTACTTGAGTTATGTGTTCATAATAGTTATATAATGTATATGAAACTCATATTGGCTAACAGTTCCTCAATCAATGTGACTTCAATTGAATTTCGAGCAGCTTTAGCCAAAGAACTGATAAGTGCCTTCAATTCAAGAAAACGTGCCTTTTCAGCGTCAACCAAATTTGGAACTAATTTTATAAGTAGTCCAAATCTCTTCATAAAATGGAAAAGAGTGAATGTTGGAAACGCTGCTTTCATTGTGCTTCCTATAAAAAATATAGTCGCACAAATGTTTTTTGCGTTCAATGCAATGTGTTTCTTTGTTTCACTAAATCCCGTGATTGCTTTGGATACTATCACGATTTTGAGATTTATTGTATTTTACTTTATATTTTTAATAAAAAAAACTGATTTTAAATCATTTCTAAAAATTAATAATTTGGGATAAAAAGATTGCTTTCAACCCATAGGCAACTATATTTGCCGAGCGAAATGGGGGATTTAAAGGATGCCCAGGAGGAAAATTTTTTTTTTCGTCACTACTATTAGGCCACAGATTATTAAAATAAAACAAAAGGTTAAATCGCTTCAGAAGAAAATGTTTGGTCGTCAAAGGGTTAGTTAGTAATGGAAATATAGGAATTTGTTTGAGCCTTTCTACTCCTAGTTCGGAGAGCTGTTTTTCTCCATTTATTTTTTTTTTTTAATTTTGCAATCCCAGTTTTGACACCAGTTGTTACGTGTTTACCCTTTTAAAAACGTTTAAAATATGAGTTCGTAGATTGCAATTAAAGAAATTTGTGTTTAGTTTTAGATAAATTCGTTATTATTCGCACAATTCTGTGTGCCACCCTTCACAACTTGACTTAAACAACAACAATTTACTTTGTTTGTTATTCTTCTTTGCACCGTTCTAAGCTAAGGAGCTTATTGGCCGAAGAGATAGAGGCCAGAACAATAACTGAGGAGGCTACATTCGAACTAAGATTCCTGGATGAAGTAACAACTGAGGAGAAAATAATCGCCGCATGGAGGGACCAAATCGGGGAAATACAACCGTCGGCTCTCAAGACGATCAGGAACGTTCCAGGAGGTACTAGGACGACGATAATCGCAATCCCTATGAAGTTGGCATGCAGGGCCGAGGAAGTTGGTAAACTGCGTGTAGGGTGGACAGTTTGCCGCTTATTGTCGCAGTAATAGTGGCTGGTCCAAGCACTGCTTCAAGTGCGGAGGGCAAGGTCACCTTGCCAAGGCTTGTGGCCGTGACCCTCACTCCCTTCTTTGTAGGGGCGATCCGGATGCTGACGCGAAGCATATCACGGAAGGACATAAGTGCGCACACTATCTGGCGGCATGACGGAAATTGACATACGCAGGTAAATGAGAGTCCTGCAGTTGAACTTGAACCATTGCGAAGCGGCGCAGGAGCTACATAAACAGACAGTGCGGAAGCAGAGGATAGACTTGACAATACTGAGTGAGCACTACAGATCAGGTGCTCTGTACCAACCAAACAACGTTGGATATCCAGCAAATGCAACAGGGCTTCGATATGATCCTGTGGTAAGTTCACAATGGGAAATGTCGACGACAGGTGAGAGAGCTTTGTGAAATGCACCGTTAATGGGGTACATTTCTTCAGCTGTTATCTTCCCCCTAGCCTATCAATTTAAGACTTTAGACGCAGAATAGATGACATCGTTAAGGAAGCAAGGAACGTGAGACCTGTGGTAATTGTCGGGGATTTTAATGCTTGGGCTGTTGAATGGGGCACGGCATGCACTGACCCAAGAGGAGAATGCCTACTGGACGCATTTGCAACATTGGAGGTTGTTTTACTTAATAGTGGTGACAAGGATACATTCTCGAGAAATGGACGCTGCTCTAAAATTGACCTGACATTCGTCAGCGACTCACTGGTGACCTTATCTACCTGGTTGGTTTCTGACATCTACACACATAGTGATCACCAGGCTATAATTTTTGAGATCCGGGAACGCTCTACGGAACAAAACGTTCCTGCCGCACCGCCGAACCCTCTTTGGAACGACTCCACCTTTGACAGGGAAACCTTTGTCCTCGCATTGGATGACATTCGGATATTCGGGAACGCGAATGGCAAGGCGACGGGACTTATGCGCTCCATAAAGGAGGCTTGCAACGTTTCTATGGCAAGGAGGCTTCATCTGTCTGGGAGAAACACATCTACTGGTGGAACGCGGATATAGTGGATCTAAGGCGTAAATGCAACCACGCACGGCGGCTATTTCAAAGGGTCAGAGGCCGGGATGAATTTGCAGAACTGCGGCAAAGGTATAGAAGGTGTAGGACCAGCCTTAATGGGGCCATCGCGCTCAGCAAGAGAAGATTATAAAGGGAAATGTGAGCCGATGTGGACGAGAATCCCTCGGTAACTGGATATAAGGTAGTGATGAGAAAGCTGAACTGCTTCCGACCACCAGCAACGTCATGTGCAGCTAAGCTGCAATCAATCGTCGCGGACCTTTTTCCGCACAAAGCCGAAATTACATACTGCGTACAAGATATGCGGTCATCGGAGGAAATCACAGAAGTCAGCAGGCAGGAATTGGAATCAGTCTGTGGGGAAATGAAACTTAACAAAGCACCGGGGATTGACGGGATCCCAAACATTGCGCTTAAGGCGACCATTGAAAGTAATACTGAGCTGTTTAGACAAGTTTTTGATGCTTGTATTCAGGAGAGGACGTTCCCTAGGATACGGAAGAGACAGAGACTGATTCTAATTCCGAAGGGTAACAACGCGCAGGATGCATCGGGATACCGCCCGCTCTGTATGATCGACACAGCTGGAAAATTTTGGAGAGGATAATTTGTAGGAGACTAGAAGTATTCCTGGGGAAATTGGTTTCCGAAAAGCCCGCTCCACAATAGATGCAATAGATATGGCTATGACGATAGCAAAGAATGCTATCAGCGGTAAGCGCTGGCTGGAGGGCGATAAGGAGTACTGCGCTATCATCACCCTGGACGTCAAAAACGCATTCAACTCTGCGGATTGGGATGCCACTTTAACAGCCCTAGATGGAAAGGACGTACCGAACTACGTGATGGAACTTATTATAGACTACTTTAAGGATAGAGTGCTCTTATATGACACAGATGATGGCAGGAAGACATATGCGGTATCGGCGGGGGTCCCGCAAGGTTCCGTGCTTGGCCCAATACTATGGAATGTCATGTATGATGGTGTACTGGGGATTAGATTCCCAAGAGGCACACAGATCATTGGTTTTGCGGACGATATTGCCCTGGTGATAAGGGGAAACATATGGATGAATTGGTGAGAACGTGTAACACTGCAATTGGCATAGTCAGGAACTGTATCACGGGAATAGGTCTCAAACTTACTGATCACAAGACGGATGTACTACTTGTAAACAGTAGGAAGAAGATGGAATTTATTACAATAACAGTGGGTGACCAGCGCATAACATCAAAGCAGGTGATTAAATATCTGGGAGTAATGATTGATAACAGGCTCACGTTTAGGGAACACCTGACGTACATCGGTGGAAAGTGTGCGACGACATCATGTGCACTTGCCCGAATAATGCCTATCCTTGGAGGCCCAAAACAGGAGAGGAGGCGGTTACTGATGAAGGTAGTGACATCGATCGCTATATATGCAGTCCCTATATGGGCCAGGGCCATGGATAAGAGGACCTATAGAGCGGGAATAGAAGCGGCCTACAGAAGATCAGCTCTCACGGTGATTTCTGCCTTCCGCACGGTGTCTACTGATGCAGCATTGATGATTGCGGGGATGATGCCCCTGAGGGTAGTAGTACATGTAGAGAGGAGGAAACATGACACAAGGAGGGGAATGGATCTTCCCAATCCTGTTCAGTTAGTGGATGACGCTATGCATAGATGGCAGCATGACTGGTCCAATACAACCTAGGGAAGATGGACCCACAGACTCATACCGAGCATAGGCGAATGGACCAAAAGGGGACAAGGTTAGGTGAACTTCTACCTGACACAGTTACTAACCGGCCATGGATATTATAGGGTATATCTCTATGAGTATGGTCATGACGTAGACGAGGCATGCCCAGAATGCCGCAATGAAAGGGAGACGGCGGAGCATGTTTTCTTTACTTGCGCGAGATATGTTGTTCAACGAAATTGCGTGGAGAGGACAATAGGATTCCAGGTAACGCCCGATAATATAGTTAAACTGATGTTAGCCTCATGTGACAATTGGAACGCAGTATGTGTTTTCGCAAGGAAGATATTGACGCAGCAAAGATTGGCTGAGAGAGCAAGATCAGCAGAATTTGAAGGCAGCACTCGCTGAATCTCCACTCCCCCGAAGTAATACTTGATTGTGGTTCCGAGGGGGGGGGGGGGGGCAAATGGTTGAAAGTGTGACGAACTAGGTTGGGTTTAGAACGTATGCGTTTAGCAAGCCGAGAGTAAGTCTTGCGGCGTATCGTTCACATTGGTAGGCCGGGCTACCAATGTCTTTCGAAAATTCTCAACCTTTAGCTCGTAAAGCTATTAAAAAACACATATTAAAAGGCATTGCCTTTTCACAATACATGTTACAAACCTATCGACTAACCGAAAAAGACCGGCTGTAGCGTAGGGATTTACCAAATTTGTATGGAAAGATTGATCCCGAAGGTACACAAACATACTACTAATATGTCTTAAGTTTATGATAGTCTGTTTTAGAGGATATATAAATTTCAAAATATACATATAGTTAATGGCACTTCACAAAAGTGTAGTGTTGGTCACACTTATCCACTGTTGTGTGTTGGTTACGTTTGTGCTACCTAAAAATGCATTTTGATACATTCCTCAATAATATAAACAAAACTGTCAATGACCAACGGCACTAGGTATCAAATTGCATTATACAAATTTTCAGTACGTAATAATTGCAAAGTAGCAAAATGCTGACCACGCACACTCTAAGTTCAGTAAAAACTAAATTAGGTCATAAGTATTAATATGTAAAGAAATTAATATAAATAGCTGTAAGTTGGTTGATAAGATTGAATAAAATTGATGACCATAACTGCTCTTTAGCTGATAAAGAATATTTTTTATTATCCTTTAAACTGCGGCTTATTAGCCATAACTAAGCGGCGTGCTCGCCTTAATAATATGCAAACCAAGACAGACAAAAAACTGACCGACAATTCAAATACACAAACATTACATTCATTACATGGCGATCCTGTAACCTTCATTACAAAAGCTATTTACTTTCCTTGACTAAAAATAATGGTAATGTTTAAAGAAAATGTAGGTAGGAACTCAAACATAAACACGTCTATTCATTTCAAGAATCAGAAGATCTATGCTTCATTGTTCTTATAAATATCTCAGTGCGCCTTAACATTTGGTATTTCGGTATACGCTCTTTAAATTCGACATTAAAGCAAAATTTGCATAAATTAAAAATGTCTGAAATATATTAACTAATTGGTAAAAACTCACACCTAAATTTATGTACGAAACTTATACTGTATAAGTCCTTTCTAAAACCTATATGATGCTATACTATCCAGTTAAGACTCGCTGATTCTGTTTTACACATAGAAAAATTTTAAATAAGTCAAAACAGTGGTCTACGTATGATTACAAGTGCGTCAACACGTAAGAAGAGCGTCATTGGTCTAAACATAGGTTGGAAAACACCCATAAAATACATATAAAAACCCTCTTATTCTACCCAAATCCCTTGACGGATCACATACGGAACTACCGAGGTTTTATTCGTCTGCAAAACAAGAACACTCCAGCTCTCATCTCAAAAAAAAAAATACGATATCTGAGTTTATTGCTGCTAATCGGTTTGAAACATCTTTTTTTAGAATTAAGATTTAAGACATAAAATTTATATGAAAATTATATGATGGAGTATATAAATCAATCATAAGTTGCATATTCTTAAAAATTATTAACAGGTCAGGTTAGTTCTGGATAACTATTAACATATAAATCGTCTTCTATGTGCCTAAAATCTGTCGGATTTCTGCTTTGAATTGTTATATTTTTATTAATTGTATAAACAATTTTGGGAATAAATGTTTGCTTTAAAAATATTTCGAAATAACTTCCTTCGAACTAAATTTTCTACTTAAAAACATTTAGTTATCAATATGTCCTATGCTTCAATAGTGGCAGTTATTACAGAAACCAAGAAACAACACGCTAAAAGATGCGGCCCTCTAAAAAATATGCCTATAGATTAAACTAATTAAAGATTTTTTATTAAAAATGGGTTTGTATAGTTGTTTTTACTACACAATTTAAGAAACAACAAAATTCTTTACAATTTAAATTATCAAATTACATTCAATTCTATATGAACTTCTTTTTGTGTTCTAGGTATTCTCTTGAAGATAAAAACATTTTAATTTTCAATTTCGTACGGATTGAGTTTCTGTGACACTCCCTACAATTATTCAAATTAATGAAATTCTACTTTTGTACTTAAAATATTTTATATTTAATTTTTCGAAATCAAATATCATTCACTCTAATAGTGTTTTCACACCTAAAGTTAAAACCTGCTTTTAATAGTAAAACCATAATCAGCTGATTTTGATTTCACACTATAAGTTTTCTTAAATCTGGTATTGATATTCATGACATTAATGACTGTGCAACAGCTGTTTTTGTTTAAATAAGAAAAATTAAGGAATGAACAATAAATCAAAAATTCTTCTAAATATTGTAAAAGAATACTTTAAAATAGTGGATCTATTTATAAAAAGTGAAGAAGTGCTTGGAAATCAAGTAGTTCACACAACCGGCTTTCTGTATTTTTATATTTGTTTTATTTTTATTTTTTCAGCTTTTTTCAACATTTCAATGGTGGTAGCTCTGATTTAGTACATCGAAAAAAAGGTTGTATTTTATAAAACCTACTTAAAACCAATTCAATAAAGGTTTTAAGATGGTTTTAACGTTAAAACCAACTTTTGCATTTAAACCACTCAGTGTGAAAACTCTATAAGTTGGAAGGCGTATTTAACTAGGTGAGCTCGATTTGAAAATGAATACAACAATGAATAAACCTTGAGGCCTAACTATAAATAAAAAATTGGAAATAATGCAAAAAGAAAATCGTATGTTAAAAAATGAAGTTAACACATTGAAAGAATCCATAAAATTTTTAAATAGTCAAAGAGTTAAAAATGACTGCATCGTTAGAGGTGTAGTTGCAGATAATAACTCAAGTGCAGTAGAAACACTTATTGAATTATCAAAAAAAGCTGGTGTTCAACTGGATGAAGACAATATTGATGATGCCTTCTTCTTTAAAAATAAAGGCGATAAAGTGAATGAAAAGAAGACTATGGTTGTTAAATTCGATAACAAAAAATCCAAAGATAAACTTATGATGTGCAAAGCTAAACTTAAAAATACTGAGATACTAAAAATATTTTCATCGGTGATTATTTAAGCAAAGAAACTTTAAATCTACTTCATTACGCAAAATCCTTAAAATCAATTGGTTATATCCATATCTATACAAGTAGTTCGAGAGTGTTTGCAAGGAAAACGGAAAATGCAAGACCTATGCTAATAAAGAATGAAGGCGATGTTGATAAAATCATGTCGGAAGCTGCTACTATGAAGCGAAGGTATAGACCTACAAATCAATCTAATGTTGTTGATGCAGATGATTTAACTCCTGTATAAATTTTAAATGTATTTTATAAAAAAATTAATTTAACTTATGAATAATAAATATTTTACCAATTTTAAGAATTCAAAAACTTATAATTTTTCCTATTTAAATATTATTTCTGTAAATGTTAGAAGCATTTCGTCGATAAATAAATTTAATAAATTCAAAACTTTTATTGCTAATTTTGAAAAGTTGCCCAATATTATTGCAATTCAAGAAACGTGGTTTCGTGAGGAATTATCTCAAATTTATCAAATACCTGGTTACAATTGTGTACACTGCTGCAGGAAAGATGGATTTGGAGGAACAACTGTTTATGTGAGAGATAATCTGCAGTATAGCGTAGATGTGTGCGAAAGCAAAATGTTTTGTGAGGTAATAATTTTAACACTCAATAACTACAAAATAAATGGCAAGTCAATAAAAATATCATCCTTTTATCGATCTCCAAAATGTAACTTGAATCAGTTTTATGAAATAATTGAACATCTTATGCAGGCATATGGTAGATCTTACTGTATCTTTGTCGGTGATTCCAATGTTGACTTTTTACAAAATGTATCAACTGAGTTATTGAATATACTGGAAAGTTATGACTTTGAGAACTGTCATACGTTAATCACACGCCCTACATCTGGAACGTCAATTGACAATGTATTTAGTAATATTTCAAGTTCCCTTTCTATTAATGCTGTAGAATTTAATTTATCAGATCATAATATAATATCCTGTAAAGTAAAAATGAAAATTCCAAACTATAATTACACTGAAATAATTCAGAAAAATTGCGATTATAATAAGCTTAAAGAACTTTTATTAAATGATAATTCCATTCAACAAAGTGGCAATCCATCTGTTGACACTTTAAATCTAGTACAAAGTCTATCAAATGCAAGCATAAAGTCAACATATATAAAAAATAAAAAAGAATTCCTTAAAAATAAAATAACGCCATGGATGAATGAATATTTGCAGAATTTAATATTACTGAAGAAAAGAATTTTAAGGCAAAGAAGGAGAAATCCTAATGATGCTAATATCCAGATCAAACTCAGTAGATTAAGCAAAATTATTAAAACTACATATCGCGAATCTATGAATAATTATTATCAAGACCATCTTCACAGTTATCAACAAGATCCTAAAAAAAGTTGGAGGTTTTTAAATGAAAGTTTAGGAAGGAACATAAAAACACAAGTAAATCTAAACAATTCAAATGAGGAACTGATAACAGATGATGAAACTAAATGTGAACTTCTTAATAAATACTTTTTAGAAATACCAATATTAATGAAGGAACAAATTCAGTACTCCGCTAATGATTGCTTTAATGGACTTAGAACATTACGACATTGCCACAACATTTTTAGTTTCACTAATTCAACGTTAGAAGAAATATACCGGGTTACAACAAATCTGGCTACGAATAAAGCTCCTGGACACGATGGCTTATCGCCTAAAATATTTGCTAAATGTAGTATAGAGATATCGCCTTTTTTGTTAAACATTTTCAATAGCATAATTTTAACCTCACAGTATCCCGATGTATTGAAAATAACAAAAATCGTGCCAATACCAAAAATTGTAAATGCTAAATGCATTGTTACCTGTAATTGACAAAATTTTCGAGAAAATATTACATCAACAACTTTCGAATTATCTTGAAAACAACAACCTCTTGTACGACTGTCAATACGGGTTCAGGAGGGGCAGTGGTACTGAGAATGCTGTAGTTAATGTTGTGAATTATATATGCCACGGACTAGATCAGGGTTATAATGGTGTCGTTGGAATTTTCTACGATTTCTCAAAAACATTTGACCTAGTAGATCATGAGATCTTGTTTAAAAAGCTTGAATATTATGGAATTAGAAATGCAGCACTAAGGTTATTAAGAAGTTATTTGACTAATCGCAAACAATATGTTGAATTAAATAACAGACGAAGTTTTGTTGGTGATATTCAACATGGTGTTCCACAAGGCAGCGTTTTAGGACCACTGTTATTTACTGTTTATATAAATGACATTGTAAACCTTGAGCTCAATGGAAAAATGTACCTGTATGCCGATGATATTTCTATTTTTTACCCTTATAAACATGAGACAACGTTAAAAGCATACATGCAAAAAGATGCAGACATAATTTTTGAATATGCAAGGATAAATAAATTGGTCATTAATACGTCAAAAACTAAAATCATCCGATTTAAGCCATATTCAAGTATCAATGCTGAAACATTTAGCATCGTTGTAAATGGAGAAGAGGTTTTTGAGTGTGAATCTATAAAATATTTAGGAATTTTATTGCAAAGCAACCTGAGGTGGAATCTCCATATTGATAATATTAAGTCGAAAATATATCCAGTAATGGGAATTCTATATAAATTCAAATACAAATTCAATGAGAACACAAAATTGATGCTTTATAAGACATTGATCCATAGCCATTTAAACTATTTGATAATGATTTATGGCTGGAAAAATAGTACAGAATTACAGTCTCTACAAAGAGTACAAAACAAAGCCCTGAAAACCATATATAACCTGCCAATATCTTACCATACAATCACATTATATAAAGAAGTTAGTAAAAATATCTTGCCTGTAAATGAAATCTATAGGCTAAGGCTACTAACTTTTGTTTTTAAATCTATTAACAACATTGGTCATAACACAATATCATTTTCAAAAAATCAAACAACCCGCAATACGAGAAATAGTTCAAATTTAAGGACAACAAGATGCAGAATTGAAACGATAAAGCAAAGAATAGAATATATCGGTTGTTTTGAATATAATAATTTGCCTCAATGTATACAAAATTTAAATACCATATCTGCTTTTAAGATAAATTTAAAGAAGTTTTTGTTAAATAATTTAGAAATGCTTCTAGGATAATTTTTCATTTTGAATTTATAAATGTATATGTATCAAACAGTTTGATTACATACCTTATATAGTGTATAAGTAAATGCCAACTCGCCTCAACAATGTCGCAAGACGCTGAGGCAATTGTATTCCAAACTGAAAACTTGTATATAAATAAATAAATAATAAAAAAAAAAACTATAATCGGCTAATCTAATTCTGTTCAACTTTGCGAATACACACAATCCCATTTGCCAAAACAAAAGATGCTAAGTGAACGTTTCGTTGTCTCGATAAAAAAAATCTTTTCAACATAACGAAACTGACCGGAATTTCCGTAGCTGGTATATGTGTACAATAATAACAAACAGCAAGTTGTAATGGCTCGAAGTCGCCGTGGTGTAGTAGGTAGTGTGTTGGCTTACTATTCGTAAAGCCCGAGTTCGTATCCCAGGTCAGACATCAAAAATGAAATATGAAAAAAAATATTTCTTCGGCGACTTCCTCTCAGCAGATTTCTGGCAAAAACTCTGAGAGTAAAATAAACTGCCATGAAAAAGTTGCTCAAAATTATGTCGTTCGGAGTCGACGTTAAACTGTAGGTCCCGCCACTCACGTATAAAATTAACGCACACAACATGAGTGGTGTGAGAAGCTAGGCCGTAATCCTGACTGAAGGGTTGTAATGGCCAATTATGTATGTAAGTTGTAATGGCTATCGTACGTACATGTTATACATAAGAGTATAACAGAATAATAAAATATGCAGTGTTGTTTACAACACATGATGGTAAGCAACACAGAGTACCGAGAGTTGACAATTATGGCGTTTGAAAAACGCTGTAAACAGCAGCCTTAAGTGCCAGTTACCCATGCGTAACGTAACGTACCGTAGCGAATGTTCTCTTTTTATCATATGGAAAACAATGTAAACGCTTACCGAAACGTTCTCTCTCGTCAGCAAAACGGAACTATCTGTATAAAACAGAATTCTCTCATGTTCTTACGTGACATTTGAACGTGAGTGATGGGGCTATTGTATGCAGAGTTGCATTGCGGCACATAATGCCGTCTTTGGTACATTAAATAATAAATACTTATTGTTGTTTCTGTTGTGCTCACAAAACAACTTTAACAAAATAAATAAATAATATGTACGTATTTTGAGTGACGAAGTGGTACGAATTCTCCTTTTTAAATACATATTCTTATGATTCCAATGTTCTTAAAGAATTATAAGAGTATTTTTTATTATTACTTTTCTAGCAAGAGGTATTGTTTTGCAATTTAATACAAAAAAATTACTTTGAATTGAACAAAATTCAACTGTACTTATTTCTAAATTCCATAAATATTGAAATATTGAATTAGAAGCAAATCAATTTTTAACAAATGCTATTTCATACTTGGAACAACGATACGATTTCGGAGATGAATCAATTTACAAACACATATCAGTTTTAAATCTGCAACAATCTCTTCTGTCATGGGATACATTATCAGAGCTTCTAAAAATTTTACAGATATCAAATTCCATTGATAATGACATGTTATATACAGATTATTGCTGTCTTCGAGAAGTGTTTGATCAATTGCCAAAAGATATTCCGATTGACAAAATATGGCCTTATTTTTTCAAAAAAAGTGATAAAAATAACTTGATAAATAGGAATAGAATGGGATTTGACCTTATAAAGGCTGAACTTTGATGAAAATTTTAAAAAAGATTTACTAACGCCTAAAGGAACAGAACTAGTTAAGTCTGTTACTAAAAGTTCAAGGTACATGTGGAAAAATTAACTTAATTGAATGTAAATTAATTGTAAGATGTTTATATTATCTGACGTAGACTGAATTGTAATAGTTAAAAATGTAAAAGTTAAAAATTATTATTTTTATTAGTTCTTTTTATTATTTATTAATAGTTTCACACAAAAATTACATTTTTTATTAACTCGCGCCAATATAAAAAACCCACCTGAAAACTAACAAAACATAAATAGACAAAACAGTCTGAGAGGGACAGAAATACTTTTTGGTAATATTTACTGTCCCTTTCACATTCAATTGGCAATTGTCAAATTCCGTGTCGCCTCTGTGTACTCTGTGGTAAGCAACACAAGTTATATCGGACGTAACAAATAATTTTTATGGATTTTTATGTTTACTTCAATATTAATTCTACAGCACAATTATAAAATTATTTTAATTTTACAAAAATAAGGTTAGATTTACATATTGCATACTGCATCTAGCATTAACTTCAAAAAGGAAAAATAGCCACGTAAATTTTAAAAAATTTCCTCCGCATCGACAAACTTTTCGTAAAATTTTGACATTCAGTTAATCAATTAATCATCACTTGTCGCTGTTGTAGCAAAACACGCTCACTTTGTTATATACACCTAGCTAAGTTGAAATATCAATGAAAAAATATGTACATTTTGCACTTTTTATACTATTTATACTTGTCTGACATAAACTGATATTTAGTAGATTTTAATTATGTTTTAGACCCCCAAAACTTTTTTCAGTTTCTAGAATAATTATTACTGTAAAACAAACTGTGTATAGTACTTATCAAAATATTTATTAATTTGGATTTTGACTTTTTGAAGCAATAATTTCTTACAATTATGAAAATCGAAAACAAAAAACAAACTGTTATGAATGCCGTGTGTTAAGAGCTGTAATTATTGGTAGATTTTCTGTACAAGTTATTTCCCATTGCTGTGCTTCGCTGGGTTGGGGAATTTGATGAAGAAAATGTTGTAGATGGTGATGATAGTGCTGTATCGGTTAAATTTGAATTATTAACCCCTGAAATTGTTGGCAGGTGTATTGGGGCATAAGTGGGTGATGTTGACACATCCGTTGATCGAATGCTTGTTATATCAGAGAGTACATTGGCATTTGTCAATATTTGGTGAGCTGCTAAATTCATCTCTTCCGCTGTCATGTCTAGGGCTTCTTGCATTTCACGAGTTGCCGAGCCTACAAAATCTGAATCACAATATTTGCCAAGACCTTTAGCGACAAGAACCTGTGAAAAAAAAACAATGAAAATCTTGCGTTTCTTCTGTCAAAAGTATAAGCTTTCATATGAAAAAGATTACATATGTTATACTTACACTTCCTACAAGACTCTCTGCTAAACCGTTCATTTCACACGAAATCGATGCCATTCCTTGGAATTGTGTTAAATATGGACTGGCTGGTGTCGATGGTATCATTCTTTCTTGCCCCGATATGTTACCATTAGCTAATAAAACATTAAATTAGTGAAGTAAAACAATCGTTATATAATATTTTCTACAATGAATTTAACAGTTATGCTGTATATACAACAACCACAAGAATACATGCAAGCAAAAAAAGAAAAGAATTCGTTAGAAAATTTTATGTGTTCTTAAAAATTTGGTGTTGGTATTTAATAAAAATATTGACAGGATATTAAGCTTCCACAATATACTTTGGAAATTTATAAAATAATAATAATAATAAATTGTTTTCCCGATTTCAACACTTATAAAGAATTTTTCGTTTTCACTATGGTATTAAAATTTAACTTCTTTAAATTTTTTTACATTATTTTTAAATTAGATTATTTTACGACCCTGAACTGAAACCTAACAAAAAGTGAATCAATTACAAAGTGACTGTTACTAATTTAAAAAATAAATTAGAATTCTACTTTGATGGTGAATATACAAAAAAAAAACATTTACTTACAGACTTTAGTGTAGAGTAAAATGTCATTATACATAAACTTGATGTAAAAAGACTACTTACACATCTTTAGAAGTCCCTTTATTCTCGATATTTTTCTACAATTTTAAAATGTCGTAATTTAATTTTTGTTTTTATCACTCTCTAACATGCTAGTAGCAAATCTGATATACAGTTATTATCTTTTTCCGGCTTGGAACATGTCTGCGTACATAAAACGATTTTCTGTCAAATATTGTGACAGATAAATGTATATTTTGTACAACTTTCGTTTAAAATCAAGTTCTTACGTTATTTAAAATATCAAAGAGATTTTTTCGATTCATAATTAAAAATTTAAAACCATTTTGTATCGGAAAGGTAAAAAAGTCCTGCAGAGTGGAAAATTATTATAAATTTGTGGAAAAAGTTTAAGAATAGTTGGCCAAACGATAGGAAGATCTCGGTTTTCTATACAAAGATTGATAAGTATCTATAAGAAAGCAAAAGAATTTGTCTGAAAGGGTCCCTACAAATTTATATAAAAAAATAGAAAGTATTTTATTGAAATCTTAAGATGACCGTTTTCAAAATAGCATATGATGTTGAAATCCACTTTAAATAAACAGTTTACATCTACACTATTCGAAAAATATTAAAAAACATTATTACCACGATAGCGTAGCACAAAGAAATTTATAATTTTCGCTCTTTAAAAAACAAATGAAAACAACGTTCGCCATGCTTCCAGAGTTCTAAAAAAATGTATTGTAGCATGTCTAGTGGGTCTGCTTCGATATATTGAGGGAAAGGAAATTTAGATATTTAAAAACCCAATTACTTCAAAGTGTAATGATAGTGACCACTATATGGTAGATAAAGTCAAACAGTGGCTTCCAAACATCAAGCAACTTCAAAATTTACACATGCTAAAAGTGGGGAAGAAGCAGAGTGGAATAATCATTGTTAACAATTTGACGTTTTTCCCGTCGAATCTGACGGTTTTGAAATGCCAATTACATGAAAAAATGCTTTTTAGCGGTTAGCTTGAAATCTGTTTACAACGTTTTAGCGTTTTTTCCAAGGTTGAATTATATGATATAATTAAGAAAAAACGCAACCATGTATTTGTATTCGAGATTCGTATAACGGTTAGTAGAAAAAGTACAAAGTAAAAATCGAAAACGTAAAGTTGAAATTTATTTCAAATGAAGGTGAAGCTTAAAGTGTTGTGTTTAAAATAAGAAGGCAGTAAAAAATATCAAAAAAGTAAGTACATGACAAAAAAAGATAAAATTGTTACAACATAAATTATATGAATATAATTTTAAAATGTACATTTAAATTGAATTTTCTCTTTAAAAAGTTATGGCACCTTAGTATCCACAAAAGTTTCGAAACGAATGGCTGGACCATTATAAACTAAAAGGATGGCTAACAAAAAATGAAAAAGATCTTACAAAAAGTTCTTGCAAGTATTCCAAATGTGTCTTATACGGAAAGTTGAGTGATTTAATTAATCGCGGAGAAACCCAAAAACATAAAACCGTAGCCTCTTTAAGAGGTTCATGTTGCCAGAAAACTTTAAAATGCTAAAAACTATAAATTTACTTTCAGTTGAAAATATTTTAAAAGCTAATAAGGATGATATAATTCGACTTTTATCCTTGTTTTCAAAAAGTAAAGATTTAATTGATGCTATAAACTCTCCATATAAAAATATTTTATATATTTTTAATGGAATGAAGCGGCAACAACACCTGACTTTTGGACTGAAGTTTATAACTACAAAGACTCTGCTAGAAATAACCCCTTCAAATAATTAGCAGAATTCGCATTGGATGTTTTGTCACTTCCGTGGTCTAATGCAGACGTTGAAAGAGTGTTTAGCCAACTCAACCTAGTTAAAAAAACTACGAAACAGGCTAATAACCAGTACAGTAAATGATGTGCTTCGAGTAAGGTAAATTTACTTTTAACGCAAACATTTAAAGTTATATATATTTTTTTATTAAAATATTGTTACGCAAATCGAAATGACCTAATATCGTTTAACAACGATACAAATACACACTAACACTAAGAATACAATGAACGTGTTGATTATCTAAAGCTGCACGCACACATATGTACGACGAACCTGGTTGTGTCTGGTACCAACAACAGCATGTATGTGATAAAAAGTGATAGACAACATAAGCAAAGTACACAAACAACAATGTATTAGCAATAGAGCTCTCGAGAAGGCGAGATCACGAACATTCCACTTCAAGAATGTTCATTAGACTGTTTGTGTCGGACTATAAAAGGGCTGGACAAAGCAGGCAGCAGTCAGTAAGAATTCAGTCAGCCTTGTGTGAAGTTGCGCGTGAACAAAACAAGTCGTGGTTGTAAAGTGAATAAACAGATTATTATTGTTGTATCATTAAGTTGTATACGGTGGCATACAAAAGTAGTGTAAAGAATAAAGAGAGTTTAGCTGAAATTAAACACATATTTGTTTTACTTAGTTTGCAATTAGCGAACTCATATTTAAACGTTTTTAAAAAGGTAAAAACGTAACAATATTTTAAAAAGCCTTAAAAAGCTAAATTCTAAATTAAAAAAAATATATATATTTCTAAATCGTTCCAATGATTAAAGGAAAATGGAAAAATTAAATGAATTAAATAATTACTTTAAAAAGTTGTAAAATGCAATTTATTGAATTTTGTGGTTTCTTATTTTTATTCAAATAAATTTTTGAATATTGATTTAATACATTTTTGAATCGTAATTTTTTGTAAACGAATTCAATTTTTATTACAGATACGGTCTCAAAATTGATAACAAATGTTGTATTGATTATGAATTTCCAAAATCTGTTATAGGAGAAGTAGGTACAATGACCACTTATAAACAAAATGCAGAAGATTGGCACTATATTTTTGAAAATACTTAATTTTGTGTTGTTTGTAAATCATTAAACATAATTGAAAAAACAATTCAATAAAAAATATGTTGAATTAATTACATTATATTTTAATTATTTAATTTTTATTTTATTTAACGTTAATTTAAAATTTTCTAACTATTTGTTTGACGAGTTTCTGACGCTTTTGTGAAAATATAATTTGATTTCTGGCGATTTTTAAAGCCCAATTTGACGGGAAATTTTGAAAAAAAATTTCGCAACACTGGGAATAATATAACACAAGAACAAGGCGAATTCATTAGAAGGTGGGATCGAAAGACCAGCTGATAGCAGTAACAATGTCAAAAAATTTTTGTTTTTTGTGTATTTTGTTTTGATAATCAATTTCGTTTTTTCTTATTGTGCCAGAAGTTTGTATATTTTTCTTCTTTTTCTTTTAACATTTTTCTTCTCATCGTCATCCTTTAATCAACATTTTTCTTCTCATCGTCATTCTTTAATCATTTTCATAAAATTTTTTAACATTTTTCTTCCCATCGTCATTCTTTAGTCAGCTGTTTTTGACAAGATTAATACTTCTCAACAACAAAAAATACCTCTTTGTTTTTGTATTGTTGTACTTATTGTAATATTAGTCTCAGCTCCTATGAATTCGCCTTGCACAAGAATATACTAAAAAATTAGTTCATTATACGCAGAGGCTACCCTAAAAGCTATTAAAAACAGCGAAATATTTCAGTTATTGTAAGTTTTAAATTTACTGTTCAAATTCTACGCAGATTTTAACGTTATTTTGTTGTTATTACCGGAAACTTATTTCAATTTGTGTTTCATCTTATTTCAAGAGATTAATAGACGTACAATGAATAAAAACTATATGAATTTAAAAAGTATAAGTTTTTAGATTATTTTTTATTATTTATACTACTTCAGTTGATATACACAGGTTTTTTATGCCAAGTGTATATAATGAAATAAAAGACATTTGCAAAACATTCAATATTTACATAATTATTTTAGTCAACTAATTGTTAAAACTCACGAAAGATCATATCCGTTAGTATATCTGTCTTTTAATACCATTGAACAGAAGAATTAGTTGAATTAGAAAACTCAACGATATTAAACCGCAACTTTATCTTCTGGTCTTCATAAATATGCAAGTGTTTACCTCAATAGAAATAAATTTTTTTATATCATAAGCTAATAATATTTCAGACTCAAAATTTAGCTACCTGTAACGTAACTAATTACGACTCATTACATTTGAATTGAAAACAAGGTAAGTTTTGAGTCAAGTGTTTTTATTGTAATTAGCTTAAAATATTGAAGAAATTTAATTTAACTATTTCCGGATACTTACCAAATTATTATACACACCGAAGGTTACACTTAATAAAACAAATATGTTTAGCTTTCAAACATACGAATTCAAAAAGAAAGAAAAAACGAATTTCAATTTGAATTGGTTGAATGTGTAAAATTCAGTTCCTCTCTATCCATAATACATTACAATTGGAAGATGTTAACCTGTGCCACTGGGGCCTCAAAGTTTTGAAAATCTCGATTTTATGGCAGCTTTGCGACACATCTAAAGCTATTTGCCCGTGCCATACATCAAATTAAAGACCATACTGTTTATAATATTTTATATTCTACACAATAAATACGCAACTAGTACTGAAACCGAAAAAATAGAGACAATGTCCCTAAAAACGTGACTAGTGCCCCTGAGAGCGAAGATGCGTTATTTGTATTATTATTGGTTATTATGGACAAATACTTGTACTTTGGAATCTCATTTCATTTAAATATGTTTGCTATGGTATACCGTTAATTTTAGATCCACATACTGTATCACTGGCGACCCCAAGCAGGTAAAACCAAACTAGTTTAAAAAAGTATCTTTATCTTGGTCCAGTACTATTCATATTATTTATAAACGATTTGCCATCTGTTATTATTCATTCTAATATACTCATGTATGCTGATGATGTTAAATTTTTTAATTCGCTTGATAGCATATCTGGTCAATCAACTCTTCAAAAGGATATTGATTATTTTTGTCAATGGTGTGAAGTCAACTTGTTGGAGTTAAACTTTAATAAATGCAAACATATGTCATTTCATTGTTCCTTTAAACTTGATACCTCTTATCATTTTAAAGACAAAATTTTGGATAAGGTTTTAAATATAACTGATCTTGGAATCTTGTTAGATCATAAGCTTACGTTTTCTGAACATATATCAATGATGGTGAACAAAGCAAATGGTGTTTAAGGGTTTATAAAGCGCTGGTCAAAGGAATTTACTGATCCCTACGTAACAACATAATTATATATATCTTTGGTGCGCCCCATTCTTGAGTATGGATCTAGGGATCCACATTATCTCATTTACATTAACCTAATTGAATCTGTACAGAAGCGCTTTCTGTTATTTTGCTTGAGAGGACTTGGATGGAACTCGTTTGTTCTCCCTTCGTATGAAAGTAGACTCGCTCTTATAAAGCTACCTACACTGAAAAGTCGAAGAATAATGCTAAGTGTCTCTTTTCTTCTTGGTTTAATACGTGGAGATGTCCATTCTGATTATTTGTTACGTAAAATTAATTTTAATGTTCCAATTAGACCTTATCGTAATTTTAATTTATTAAATTTACAATTTCACCGCTCAGTCTACGCCAACAACGACTCTTTTCGTCAAATATGTTTAAGATTTAATAATCTGTATCATTTAATTGATCTTTCGGAAAGCAATTATTCTTTAAAGAGAAAAATTATATTGTACTTGAATCATTAAATATTAATTATATATATTGTTTGTAAATTTAAATTTAGTCTGTAAGGAACTATTATCCATAGACATAAATAAATAAAATAAATTTTAAGTAGAAGTTCAGGGGTTCAGAGTCTGTTATTAAAAAAAGGAAAGCATAGCTAGGTGGTTCTTGCTTTTATGATTTTGTTTCTTGGTCAGTTGAAAATATTAACTACAAAAGGCATTTTTATTTTAATTAGGTCGGTACCTACTAACACGTACTCTTTGTTTTAGTTAGTGTAATTCTGTGTCATTTATTCTAGTGAATATTTTTATTTCTCGTAAAAGTGATGTCTTCTACATTCTGGCATTAGAAGTAGAGGTAGAAACAAAGTTTTTCTAATTGACTATCCAGCTCATCAGATAACTGGATGTAAGCTGCCCTCCAATCGACAAGTTCCAATCGACTACTGTTGACAAGGTTTTCGTTTTTTGGACAAAAGCTCGAATTCCTACAAAACAAAAGAAAAATGTCATAATAAAGCTGGAAAAACTGCACGATGATTGGAGAAAAATGCAACAGTACAAGGATAGAAAAACGGAAAGTGCAAGAAATGCTGTAAAAGAGTTTACACTAAAGTTGGATGATTTCTTTGATATTGCCCATCAAGATGCCCTGACGATGATGACTTCAGAAGAAGACAAGGAGTTTCTGTTGAAACAAAGACAGAAAAGAAGACCTGAAGTTGGCTTAAGCTGAAGAAAGACTACTAAAGAAACAACGGAAGGTCTTGGACAAACAACTTGAAGCGGGAAATTGTTCATTGTTCACAGAGACGGTGGAGCTCGCGGACGATGAGACAATAGAAGGGTCAGAAGGACGTGAAGCGCCGTATGCAGAGCTCGAGATGAACGTAGAATATGAAGGACCATCTGCCCCCAAGAGAATCAAGCGTGGCTTCAAAGAGGTCCTAACCGCTGTAAGGTGACCGATAGGAACGCTACTCGTATCATTTTGGCTACAGTAGAAGCTCTCGGCGATGATCCCAAAGAATATAAGGTCTCCAGAAGCGTTATCCGTGAACAGTGGAGAATAAACCGTGAAAAATACACGGAACAAATTCAAGACAAACTTAAGATACCCCAAAACGAGGCTGTTTGCGTGCACTGGGATGGAAAACTACTACCAAGTATTCTCAAAATAGAGCAGAAAGAACGGGTTGCTATTCTGGTATCACATGGGACTAAAGAGCAACTCCTGGGCGTTCCTGAAATTTACAGTAGCTCAGGGGAGGAACACGCCCTAGCAGTGTACGAATGTCTAGAACCGTGTCGTGGCTATGTGCTTGGATACAACAGCATCAAATACTGGGAGACTCAATGGTGCGTGCAATCTCCTGGAGCAGATGTTATGTCGAGAGCTCCTGTACCTAGCGTGCCGACACCACGTTTTAGAAGTCTTGTTGAGAGGAGTTTTTGACTGCAAGTTTGGAAGCACAACGGGACCTCAACCAGACATATTCAAGAGGTTTCAAAAGGAATGGTCGGCGATTGATAAATTGAAGTTCGATGTAGGCGAGAATGTTTTGAAACTACTGCTCAAAGAAGAAGTTGAAAATATCAAAGAAGAACTGCAAAGAAAACTAATGGAATGCCAGTCAAGAGACGACTACAAAGAGCTGTTACAGAAAGATGTGCGCTTCAGGTCACCAGGTCCAGTACACCATGCCCGGTGGATGGCAGAAGCTATTTACTGTCTGAAAATACAACTCTTCCGTGTTAAGCTGACTTCCCAAGAACAAGAGGCCCTAGAAGCACTTTGTGTTTTCTTCGTTCGAGTCTACTGTAAAGCTTAGTTTGTTTAGCACCAAAACAAGTCCTAGACCTTATTGAAAATCTATTGAAATACGAAAGCATTGACAAAAGAATATCAAAAGAAGGAATTAACAAAATAATAAATCACCTGTGGCATCTTAATCCTGAACTTGTTGCCCTGGCATTGTTTGACCCGACAGTGCAAAACACCGTAAAGAGCCAAATGACGCCAAAAATCTTAACAAATCAAGCAAAAGAAAATGAGAACTGCTCCAGAAATATGCGACCCAAACTATAAAAAACAACTGCTGAAATTCCTAGAAAAAGGTCTCCCAGCCCTAATTAAAAGTTAGACTTATCTGTTGTTCAAGAGACTAAACATTAACACAGAATTTCTGGAAAAGATCCTGCAACTTGGCCGCATAACATCAACTACCAGGAGTGGCAAAGGATGGTAAACAACTTGAAAGTTGTGAACGACATGGTAGAGCGAGAAGTCAAGCTCATCACAGATTACAACCAATTACTTACAAAGGACGATCAACAAAAACAATACGTTCTCCAAGTAGTCAGCAGATGCCGTCAGCTGTATCCAGATAGCTCCAAAACCACATTATGTCAGTTCCTTGAATAAATTTAAATAAGAATAAAATGAAAAAGACATTTATTATACTTGATTTTTTAAAAACATACTTGTTTTCATTCCAAAAATTTATAATATAGGAAGGAAAATGGGTTTTTTCACAATAGGTTCCATCTTCGCTCTTAGGGGTACCTAGTCACATTTTTAGGGACATTGGGTTCATTATCTCGAATTCAGTACTATTTATATATTTCTTTATTCCATATAAAGTACATAAAATAAATATGAAGTATCGACTTAAATTTGATGTATGCCACGGGCAAATATATTAAACCGTTCTCGAGATATGGGTCGGCAAAGTCGCCAAACTGCCAAAAAAATCGAGATTTTCAAAACTTTGAGCCCCAGTGGTACGTGTTAACATCTTTCAATCATGCTCAAACTTTGGCAATCCTAAAATCTAACAAAATTAAACATTTTAGGGGGGTGCCCCCAAAAAAATCCGACATCGATTTTTTAAAACCACCCTAGTACATATGCACTGTATAAGACCACTATGAGACCAGTAATTGTATAAATAATATCACAAATATTCATAGTTTTCAAGTTTCTATGACATTTTTAAAAAAGGTGTGCCGAAAAACTGCAACTGTTAACATGACACGTACATTATTGTACACAGTGTGCGGCGATTGATGTTTGAAAGCGGGATACTTATTAGTGCTTTTTAGAAAAAAAGTACACATTGTCGCTTTTCATTGCACGAAATGAATTGAAACAAGAGTCGCCTTTGAGCACATCAATCATAATATTGTTACGCAAATGGAAACGACCTAATATCATTTCACATGAAAACATCGTTTAACATTAACGATAAACAAAAGCTACAAACACACAAATTCAACGAACTTGGTTGCATATACCAACAACAACATGAAAGGAAAGGAGACCGACAAGTATGAAAGAAAGCAACAACAAACAACATAAGCAAAGTACACAAACAACAATGTAGGAGCGATAGAGTTCTCGAGAAAGCGAGAACACGAACCTTCCACTTCAAGAATGTTCGTTATACTGTTTGCGTTGGACTATAAAAGGGCAAGACAAAGCAGGCAACAGTCAGTAAGAATTCAGTCAGCCTTGTGTGAAGACGCGTTGCGGTTTGAACGTACAAGTTGTATTGCTTACAAGAAGGTTGTAAGCAGAGAAGATCTAACGAACAGTTGTTAGTGTTTGCGCGGACAGAAGTGTGAAATAGAATAGTGAACAAGCAACTATTGTTCCATCCATTAGTTGTATACGGTGGTACACAAAAGTAGTGTGAACAATAAAGAGTTTAATTGAAACAAAACACATATTTGTTTTTACTTTGTTTGCATTCAACGAAATCTAAATTGAATTTGAATAAGTATGTAATCTTATGACAAAATATATTAACAAAGTTGAATTTGCAATTAAAAATATTTTATTTTACAATTAAAAATTTAAATTAAAAACTCAAAACACTTCATATATATACATAATTGGTCATTACAACCCTATGTGTGTTATGTGTTATGTTGTGTGTGTTAATTTTATTCATGAGTGGTGGGACCTACAGGTTAAAGTCGACTCCGAACGACAGATTTTGGAGAAACTTTCATGGAAATTTTATTTACTCTCAGAGTTTTTGCCAGAAATCTGGAAGTCGCCAAAGAAATACACTTCATATGTAAACAATAAATTTCTAAATTTATTTTATTTCGGATTAGGAAGATTCGTAGCAGAAATCCATTAAAATATTTAAAAAATTAGAATAAAAGCATTATACGTTGCGATATGTACTACAAATTTATGAAGTTGTTCGAGGACCGGTTGATAGTCGGTTAAAAGAAAATCAAAAAATTTTGATTTAATAAGGAACCCATCAAAACAACCGACGATAAAAATTAATAATTGTGGATAATGAAATTAAAATAGAATTTGATTTTTGAAAGCAGAACTTTCAATATTGGAAAAATATTAATAAAATATGAAGATATCTCTGCAGCTGTTGGCAACTGACTCTAGTTTTCATCTAACACTCGCCTTCACCCAAAGGCGAGAATAATGCAGTTAAAATTAAATGACTTTATTTAGCGTTGGTTAGATTCATTTAATTGCATTTAGTTTTAAGATTCAATAAATAAAGTAGAAATAAAGTAGAATAAAAAATCTTCAACGCTGAGGCCCATTTCTGGATAAATTGGCATATGACCAAATAAATAAATAAACTGGTCGAATGAGATCCAATATCGAAAAATTCACTGTTTGATGTAAATTTTGGACTGGATTTGGCATCGGTTCATGTAGTTTCAAAAGCACGACACTGCGTCGTGATTTCTTAACCGCAAGTGTATGAAAATTAGCCATCATGTCATTGGTAAAATTTAGCCCGATTTGTGCATCAGAGTCAGGGAAAATTGGACATTTCAAATGAAGTCGGATGAAGATAACGAACATAATCTTTTAAACGAATAAAAACTTTAAAACACACTCAGTTTTGTTTTAATTTAAAGATAAGAAGCGAAAGATGCGTTTACCATCACTTTTTTATTTTTGTTACAATTTATTAGTATTAGCTTTTGAAAAAAAAAATTAAAAAAACAAATAAAATAATGCATTTGCTTACTTAATTAAGTCCTTTTTAAAACTTCAGTAATAATTGATTTTTTTCCATCTTTTTTAATGCTATCAAGATTGTAAAAATATGATACAAATAAGATCGACACTTTTGATTCAGTAAAAGTCAAAGAAAATATTTATTCACATTTATGAGTATTAGTAAAAGGCGTCTCCCTGTCGTACACTCAGTTAACTTTAAATTAACTTAAAACCAACTATTTCTCAAGCAGTGGTGGTTGATACTAGGATTACTTTTATATGGAAATGACTAACTATTTTAACATTACGATGTCCTAGGAAGTAGTCAATTGTCCGACTCTGCATTACTTTTAAATTAATTTAAAGTTAATTACTTAGCAGTTAACTTAAAGTAAACCTATTTGTCGCTAGCTACAAACTTACTACTTTTAATTAGCTTTAAGATAGTTTTTTTTAAACTGACTATAAGTTAGCTAAATTTCAGTGAACGAAAAGTCGGTTTTTTACACGTTGGCTTTAAACTCACAATAATAAGCTATCATATTAATTATTCGAAATGAAACAGTTTTTTAAAATTTATATTTTAATAGAAAACAAAAGTTTATTAATGTAAAAAGAAAATAAATAAATTAATGAAATAAATAAATAATAAAAAATAAATTAATAAATAAAATAAATTCATTTCAATACATCACAAGTAATATTTTGCACATTTGTTGGTAAAAAAAAGATAAAAAGAGTTTCTAAATATAACATTTTCAAATATTTTAATTTTTTTGATTTGCGTTCTTATTTTTAATGCACTTAGCATGAATACAACGTTTTTTATTATTTTTAAGGCGTTACGCAGCTCAGTTTCCACATCCTGAGAGCCGAGTGATCGACAGGCATCTGTTTAAAAAATATGTATATAAATTTTTACATGTTTTAAGACTTCGTTGAAAATTATATTTTCAAATTAGCACTTACCTGTTAAGGCGTCATAAAAAGCAGCAAAGTCTTTTAAACGCTTCTTGCCATGAACACCATCCAAGTTTATGTCCATGCACAAATTTGGTGACATAATTTCCGTAAGCTTTTTTGGCAAGCGGCCCTTTAATATTGTTTCACTTCACTTCAAATAAAAACACTTCAAACCTTTCGAATTTATGTATTTTTTAATTTAGTGCATTTTTTTTAATTATTTTACGCAAACAATAAATTTTTAACCAAAAATATAAAGCGAAAAGATTACACGCGGTTTTGTTTACTAATCAAATGTCTAAGACGTTAGTTATCTATATCCAACGGCGTTAAGAATTGGAGTGTTTGTATACACTTTGGTTAATGTAAATTTTGCATTGCGTAGTAGTTAGCTTTAAGTTAGTCTATACAAGCAAACTTAAAGTTAGTTTTTTTTGTAGTTAGCTACTCATTTGACGGCAGGGCTCTTATAGATATGTAAGTATGTATGTATATATGAGTGATGTAGATAAAAGAAGTCAGTGTAGTCAATGTATGATACTATTAATATTGTTACGTTTTTACCTTTTTAAAAACGTTTAAATATGAGTTCGTTAATTGCAACAAAGTAAAAACAAAGTTTTTCTTAACTCTCTTTATTATTTACACTACTTTTGTGTGCCACCGTATAGAACTTAACGATACAACAATAGTAATCTGATTATTCACTTTATTAGTTCACACAATTCACTTTGCAACCACGACTTGTTTTGTACACAAGCGACTTCACACAAGGCTGACTGAATTAACTCTGACTGCTGCTTGCTTTGTCCAGCCCTTTTATAGTCCGCACACAAGCGTATCAATCAGTATGATGAACGTTCTCGATGTGGAAGGTTCTCGCTCGCGCCTTCTCGAGAACTCTATTGCTAGTACATTGTTGTTTGTGTACTTTGCTTATGTTGTCCGTTACATATTTGTCGTAGCTGGTATATTTGTTGTTGTTGTTGCAACCAGGTTCGTCATACATATGTGTGTGTGCAGCTTTAGATAATCAACACGTTCATTGTATACCTTGTGTTAAGCCGAAAGTCCATACCATCCTTTTCATACGCCTTGCGAATCTTGCTTTCTATGCCGATTTTATTGCAAGTTACACACAATGCGTTTATGCGACTGGTTTTTTGTTTTGATCAGCTGTTGTGGTAAACAACAAACAAGCGAACAAGAACATTTTTGGAAAAAATAGAAAATCAAATTGTAATTTTAAAAGAATTTATGACATTAATTTCAAATTTATGAGTTTATTTAAATTTATGAGTTTACATTTGAAAAAAGCTCATAACATAAAAGGACAGGTCAATTTAGAGGGAGAAAAAAATGTTATAAGTTTTGCGAGGCAAATGTGTTAGAAGCAACAGATATACAGAGTGAAAACTGGCAGATAAAGTAAAAAAATTAAATGTAAACAAATATTTATTTTGTGTTAAAAAGGGGAAAATTTGGAATATTTTTTAATTTCGTCAATGAAAAGTTTAAAGATTCTTAAATATTTAAATATTAATCGAAATGTTGGTGAATTTCGGTCACAATGAGTATAGTTTCTTGAGCAAGAGTTAATTAAGAAGCTAAATATAATAAGATCAAAATAAGACGTACTGCTCATAAAAAATTTTTCCTGCTGAAAGTTGCCAAAAATTTTTAATTTCTTGGAAGGAAAAATTAAAAATTGTTATTAGTTGTTTTTATTATTAATAGTTTTACACAAAAATTACATTGTATTGCGCTGTTAAGGCCTACGAAAATCCTCAAAAGAACACAAGACGAGTGTTTTCAGTAAATTTATCCTCCATTTTTCTTGTTTACAAATTAATAAATTCAAAATAGATGACACTCAGTACATAAAAACAATCATATACATACATATGTATAAACAATCATCATATACATATTTTGTTCATGAAAGAAATTTGTGAAAAAATGTATTTTAATGTATTTTCCTCTTAAATTAGTAATAAACTTTATTATGAAATATGTGTTTATTAATATTTTTATAATACAAATAAAGAAAAATGCGAAAATAGTAATGCACTATTTAAACATATTTGTAGAAACCATTCACAATAGTATATAATTTGGCATGCCAAGTTTAAAAAACTGCTGACATTTTCCAACACTGCATTATTCGCATAGAAAAGTAGAAAGTAATCCTACTTTGTATGCGTCTATGCATATTATGCTTTTTCTTCTGTAACTTGTCACAATCAAATACACTGATTCTACTTTTTCGGTATACGCATGTTATGCAAAACGCATGGTATGGACTTTCGGCTTTAGTGTGTATTTGTATCGTGTGGCTTTGTGTTGGTGTAGCTGGTAGCTTTCGTTTATCGTTTTTATGGTTAATAGCCCATTTACACTACAGCGAAATCTAGTACTTATGAGATTTCGAGCCAAATCTAGTTGATTTTAACTAGATTTCCCATATAAAACAAGATCTACTTATTTAGTAGATTTCGGCAAAATCTACTCAAATTCTAGTAAAAATAGAAATGCAACTATGTGTTTTACCAAATAGTACTAAAAAATACAACGCTGAGCAGGAAAAAAAATGACATTTCAATTTAACCCTAATCAAGTCACCATGTGCCTCTCCGACATATATTTCACTTGGTCATGTAACTTCTTTAAATATAGGTTCTAGTTCTTACTGCTTCTTGAATTCCTACTTTCAGTTATTTTATTTAGAATTTACAAACTTCAAGTAATAAATTAATTTCTTTTTATTTTTTATTTTGTTTCAATCATAAATGTTCTTAATCATGTCAAAATGTGTCTATAAGGCACATATGGGAACGCTAACTATTACTTCTATTGTTGGTGAACAACAAAATTAAATATAATAATGAGTTTTAATTAGGTATAATGAGTTACGAAGAGTTCTGGCACCCATTATTTGCCGTAGTCTTCTAAAATTAAATAAAAATAATTTGTCCAATGTTCGGTCCATACAACACGAGGATGAATTCTCAAACCAGCCAAGGCAGACAGATATGCGACGTAGATGTTATATGTGCCCACCGAAGTTATGCAGAATGTGTAAGCAGTCTTGCAGTATTTACCACAAAAATACTTGCAACGAGCATTGTTCAAAAGTTCTAGTTTGCTTAAAATGCGAAAATAAATAAATAATATTTCATTTATGTAACTGAGAAGAAAAAATTTAATAAAATAAAAATAAGTTAACAAAATTAATACGTAAATTCTTTGTATGTGCCTCTGAGACACATTTTGACTGGATTTGTGAAATTTTTTCCTGACTTGATTAGGGTTAAACTAAAATATTATTATTTTCTTTTAAATTTCAGTCAGCTGTTTTTGTTATCAAAATGAAATCTTGCTACTGTCAAATAAATCCAGTGTAAACGATGTAGATTTTGAGCTAGATTTGAAATCTAATCTCCTAGATTTCGCTGTAGTGTAAATGGCCTATAAACGATATTAGGTCTTTTCGCTTTGCGTAACAATATGAATCTAACCTATTGTTGTAATTTTGTCTCTTTCATAAAAACTGCAGGGAACCTATTTTGGCAGAAATATTCGCCAAAGATAATTGCAATTCCCATCCACTTCATTAATATTACCCCTTAAAGACTATTGCTTCCTTCAGACGGTACAATATCTAATAGTATAGGCTCGAATTAGGAATCTGAGAGTCAGGAACTGTTTACATATACTCTGCTGGGACACTCATTTTGTATCCAGCCTTATTTGTATAGTAACCAGTGGCTTTATGTACAATATTTAACTCTTGAGATAATTGAAACCGAACTTATAAGACGATCGTTCAAGAAACAAACTAATTAAAATTGCGTAAAGGATCATGCAATCACACAACTATTAAAGAAATTGGATATGTACAAAATCTTATGAATGCGAACATTGGGTATTGAACAGTGAGCATTGAGATGGTACTAGAATCATTTTAATGCTAATGATCAGCAACTGAATTATCGGATCGAAGTGGGGAAAGGAAGAGCCGGAAAACTGGTTACCTGGCGAACGCCACAAAGGGGGTTCTGTTCCCACTGTTCTGTTTATTTGAGATCAATATCATGGCCACGTGGCCATTGCTATGTTATTGGATGAATTTGCAAAATCGGATTAAGTTTTAGAAGCTACAATAGAAGAGGAGTGTAAGTTACTGAGGTGAAGTTCGATTCACTCGCAAACTGTCCATAGGGATATAGAACGGACTAATAGGGTCCATAAACGCTATTGATTGGCTAAGTGTATCGCTTTAGAAGGATAATGTATCTATGGGTGACAAAAAAATTTAAATGTTCATTTGCGGACATATTTGTAATGTGAATTTTTAATAGAGGTTTGCTAGGTATTTTTTATATGGTCTGTTATTTACATTTATAGCATAGACAGACGGCAGTGTTAATTTACATTAACAGTCCTAATTCAAATTGACTCGTGCATTATCTCCATCTTAATGTGCATTTGGTTTGACTTAATGCACGAAATCAGAGGGCATTTATACTGAATTCAACTATTTCAACACATTGTCACAAAAGAATAGCCGAATTTTAATTAACGTTCGTTTTTATTATTTCAAAAATAAACAAGTACAAAATTATTTATCAAAAATGTAAAATGTCCGTTTCTCTTAGAAAAAGGGTGCAGTCGCGTCGCTTAATCGTTAGGGAATGAATTCAAAAAGAATCTCGTTGATCTTTACGTCAAGCACAGACAGAGTTGCCTTATTACTCGAGTTTTACTAGAGTTGCCCTAACTTGACAGTTGTTTTTCACAAACAGCATAGCTGCTAATCGTTTTCCAAATATTAATTACATGAAGCTTATTATAAACTGAGAATACTTTGGTTTAAGGGAAACTAAATTAATTCGTTAACTTATTATTTCAGAGAATTCGAATTCTAGCCTAATTCTGATATTTTAAAACTCAGAAGGAATCAGTGAAAGAGATTCGAAAATCTTAACGTATATGTCCTACAACCATAGCTGCCAGATAAATAAAGCATCAAATCGTCAAATATTAGAAAAAAATCTTTAAAATCGTAAAGACGTTCATTGAAATCGTCATAAAAAATACGTAAATAAATTGACAGGTTTTTAAAAAAAATTATTTTCATTGTAGTAATTTACCAAAAAATTTAAAATAGTTATAAAAATAAACTTCATAAAAGAGTGTTTTATATTATATATGTATTTATATGTTAAAAACATATAGTTACATGTATTAGAATTAAACATTTTAATCAAATCAGCAATATTAAAATCGAAGCGGTTACAATTGCTAAGTTTTAAATAATCTATTTATACAATATTGCTTCTAAGGAATATAGTTTAAGTTTTATTAAAATTAAATTAGTTTAATTTAAATTAACTTGGCTTAATACTCTCTCTACATTAGCTGAAGAATGTGATAAAACTAATATTTCTTGATAAACTTACTCAAGGGTGGAAAGCTACTATCTCTTTTTTTCAATTCTGATATTTTTCAAAAAATCGAGAAAATTTATATAACTTTTAGGGAAAAATTGTTTAAGGTTTAAACAATCTACCCCATTGCTGTTAATAGACACATAAGCGCGGCAATAATATTGCATCATCTATTTCTATGGGTGGTGTAAATATTAGGGTGTCAGAAGATCTTGACGGTATGGGCATGCAAATTCTGTGTTATGTTCGCTAAAACTGACACATTTTTAGTGCTCCTTAAGACGGTGCAAGAAATATTTCACTTCATCTGAGCTTCTTGCTATTTACACCACTTATATCCGACCGAGAATGGAATATAACTCTCGTGTATGGGCCGGTGCCTCAACGTCTATTTTGACACTTCTTGACACTTTCACAGGAGAGGGCGAAGGTCCTCGTTAATGACAGTAGGGTATCCAACTCCATTGATTCATTAGAGTATCGATGCAATGTGACTTGTGATTCACTGTTCTACAATGGATTTTTCGCGACCGAAATAAGGGGACTTATTCCCGAGAATCATGTAACACTCGTCTTTCTCGGCGAGCACCTACGCCTGTGGTCGATTGGCCAGTGGATCGCACACTGCATTACAGGTAAAATTTGTTTTTTAGCCGAACTATTTATATGTGGAATTGCCTTCCTGCAGTGGTCTCTCCTGTCATTATGGTATAAAAGGTTTCAAATCTAGTGTCCACCAGCGCTACTCCCCCTTTCCTCCTTTCCATAACATAATTTTCTAGTTCCAACACAATGCACTACATAATTAGGGGCCATCCCCTGAGTGTTGGTCGTAAGAAAAAAGATAATGGCACTTGCCTTTGGTCTTCCTATAAGTTATATTCGAATCTTTAAAAATCGTCTGCAATGACGAATGGTAAATTATGATCAAAATTCTTGGTATTGCTATTATTTGCCGGGTAATGTTAGGGTATTTGTAGATATTTGCAGAAATTACCATTTTTCTTTAAATATCTGATCATTTATGTTTAGTTTTTTTTTTACTAATTGGCGCTTTTATTTAATTAGGTTATTTAGCATTTTATTTAGTATCATTACAGGTGTTCCTTAATAATTTTAAAAATATAACACTTTACTCCTCGTAACTACTAATCTAAATTTGTGAAAGTAACAATTGCAAAGCAAATACAAAGCTTAAAGTACTGAAGTAAAGAAAATTATGTAAATTTTTAATTTCTAAAAATCATTAAAATAAAAAAATTGTCAATATGACATTTTTGGAGTACAAAATCGTAAAAATTGCGATAAGTCGTCAAATCTGGCAGCTATGCCTACAACACATATAATAAAAGCAATGTAAGCATTTGTGTTTATTTTTCTTATTTTTTGTAAAAAATAATCAATTGATTTACTTGTTCTCCAGCTTATCCGTTATTTGTATGCTTAGGGGGAGCTATCTGCTCCTGTTAGTTTGAATTTAATGTAAAAAAATAAATAAATGAAAAATTAAATTAAATTGTTTAATATAGGTAGTTCAAATTTCAAAAATCATTCGCAATAGAAAACACAAATTGAGTAAAAAACATCATGCAAATTTTTATCAGAAGAATAAATACATGTTGAAATTATCACTAACAGCTAAACTAACTCATAGACTTTGAATAATTATAAAGGCTAACTTGAAATTTAAAAATATAAACATTTAAGTGGCCTGTTTGTCTTTACCCCAAGTTTGGAAAGCTCTTAAATTACTTTTTTTAAATTACATACAAATTTTAAATTACATAAACAAAAGTAAAGTGTTTCCAACATTGTCTTCCGAACTTTGGCATTCTATGTTGTTGAAGCTACATCTCCCAAATTTGCTGTCCTTTATCCGCTGTCTGCTTTTCCAAATGCCCATGGGTGAACATAGCATTCAACAACACGTGCAAATAATAAAATTGTTTTATCAAAATGAGTGTATTGTTCGGCCAACGTGCTGCGCGTTTTTCATCGAAAAATCATTTTCAACAATCCTGGATGTATGGATACGTGAACAAAACAAAATTGTTGAATTTGGTATGATACCCAACCCATATGAGATTCAATGCATCCCTAAAAATTCACTGATTGGTGTGGATATTTTATGCGAACAACATTGATCAGGCCAGCATTGTCAACGACAAGCACTACAATTGTTTGATTACCAACTTCTTTCAGACAGAATTGGATGACCAGACACCAACGGCATGTAGTTCCAGCAGCAAGTCGCGACTTCCTGATGAAGAGGGTTACCATAGGACAGTGTTGCAAAATTGAAATTTTGAAATGGTACTGAACTATAATTCAAAGAGTACTTTTTTGCACCAAATGGTACTTTTGTAAAAAATTACATACACACATAATTAGTCATTATAACCCTTCAATCAGGATTATGATCCAACATTTCATTGTGTGTGTTAATTTTATACATGAGTGGCGGCACCTATTGTTTAAAGTCGACTTCAAACCACAAATTTTTGAGAAACTTTATCATGGCAATTTTATTTACTCTCAGAGTTTTTGCCAGAAGGTAGTCGAACAAAAAAATGACATACAAGACAGCTTCCAGCTGATTCGGAACGTAATAAAACGTAAAAGCCCCGTTTAGTCAAACGTCGATGGAACGTAATGTAACATACGTTCGTTTTTAGCATATTGAAAGCAATGTAAATGCTTACCGAAATTACATTACGGTTCGACAAGCGTTTTCATTGCTTTTCGTGTTCTAAAAACGTTTGGCTAACCGGGGTTAAAGCCTAATTCTACCTTTAGCATTACATTGAACATGTTGCTAATGCATTCTGTTCCCACTGTTCTGTTTATTTGAGATCAATATCATGGCCACGTGGCCATTGCTATGTTATTGGATGAATTTGCAAAATCGGATTAAGTTTTAGAAGCTACAATAGAAGAGGAGTGTAAGTTACTGAGGTGAAGTTCGATTCACTCGCAAACTGTCCATAGGGATATAGAACGGACTAATAGGGTCCATAAACGCTATTGATTGGCTAAGTGTATCGCTTTAGAAGGATAATGTATCTATGGGTGACAAAAAAATTTAAATGTTCATTTGCGGACATATTTGTAATGTGAATTTTTAATAGAGGTTTGCTAGGTATTTTTTATATGGTCTGTTATTTACATTTATAGCATAGACAGACGGCAGTGTTAATTTACATTAACAGTCCTAATTCAAATTGACTCGTGCATTATCTCCATCTTAATGTGCATTTGGTTTGACTTAATGCACGAAATCAGAGGGCATTTATACTGAATTCAACTATTTCAACACATTGTCACAAAAGAATAGCCGAATTTTAATTAACGTTCGTTTTTATTATTTCAAAAATAAACAAGTACAAAATTATTTATCAAAAATGTAAAATGTCCGTTTCTCTTAGAAAAAGGGTGCAGTCGCGTCGCTTAATCGTTAGGGAATGAATTCAAAAAGAATCTCGTTGATCTTTACGTCAAGCACAGACAGAGTTGCCTTATTACTCGAGTTTTACTAGAGTTGCCCTAACTTGACAGTTGTTTTTCACAAACAGCATAGCTGCTAATCGTTTTCCAAATATTAATTACATGAAGCTTATTGTAAACTGAGAATACTTTGGTTTAAGGGAAACTAAATTAATTCGTTAACTTATTATTTCAGAGAATTCGAATTCTAGCCTAATTCTGATATTTTAAAACTCAGAAGGAATCAGTGAAAGAGATTCGAAAATCTTAACGTATATGTCCTACAACCATAGCTGCCAGATAAATAAAGCATCAAATCGTCAAATATTAGAAAAAAATCTTTAAAATCGTAAAGACGTTCATTGAAATCGTCATAAAAAATACGTAAATAAATTGACAGGTTTTTAAAAAAAATTATTTTCATTGTAGTAATTTACCAAAAAATTTAAAATAGTTATAAAAATAAACTTCATAAAAGAGTGTTTTATATTATATATGTATTTATATGTTAAAAACATATAGTTACATGTATTAGAATTAAACATTTTAATCAAATCAGCAATATTAAAATCGAAGCGGTTACAATTGCTAAGTTTTAAATAATCTATTTATACAATATTGCTTCTAAGGAATATAGTTTAAGTTTTATTAAAATTAAATTAGTTTAATTTAAATTAACTTGGCTTAATACTCTCTCTACATTAGCTGAAGAATGTGATAAAACTAATATTTCTTGATAAACTTACTCAAGGGTGGAAAGCTACTATCTCTTTTTTTCAATTCTGATATTTTTCAAAAAATCGAGAAAATTTATATAACTTTTAGGGAAAAATTGTTTAAGGTTTAAACAATCTACCCCATTGCTGTTAATAGACACATAAGCGCGGCAATAATATTGCATCATCTATTTCTATGGGTGGTGTAAATATTAGGGTGTCAGAAGATCTTGACGGTATGGGCATGCAAATTCTGTGTTATGTTCGCTAAAACTGACACATTTTTAGTGCTCCTTAAGACGGTGCAAGAAATATTTCACTTCATCTGAGCTTCTTGCTATTTACACCACTTATATCCGACCGAGAATGGAATATAACTCTCGTGTATGGGCCGGTGCCTCAACGTCTATTTTGACACTTCTTGACACTTTCACAGGAGAGGGCGAAGGTCCTCGTTAATGACAGTAGGGTATCCAACTCCATTGATTCATTAGAGTATCGATGCAATGTGACTTGTGATTCACTGTTCTACAATGGATTTTTCGCGACCGAAATAAGGGGACTTATTCCCGAGAATCATGTAACACTCGTCTTTCTCGGCGAGCACCTACGCCTGTGGTCGATTGGCCAGTGGATCGCACACTGCATTACAGGTAAAATTTGTTTTTTAGCCGAACTATTTATATGTGGAATTGCCTTCCTGCAGTGGTCTCTCCTGTCATTATGGTATAAAAGGTTTCAAATCTAGTGTCCACCAGCGCTACTCCCCCTTTCCTCCTTTCCATAACATAATTTTCTAGTTCCAACACAATGCACTACATAATTAGGGGCCATCCCCTGAGTGTTGGTCGTAAGAAAAAAGATAATGGCACTTGCCTTTGGTCTTCCTATAAGTTATATTCGAATCTTTAAAAATCGTCTGCAATGACGAATGGTAAATTATGATCAAAATTCTTGGTATTGCTATTATTTGCCGGGTAATGTTAGGGTATTTGTAGATATTTGCAGAAATTACCATTTTTCTTTAAATATCTGATCATTTATGTTTAGTTTTTTTTTTACTAATTGGCGCTTTTATTTAATTAGGTTATTTAGCATTTTATTTAGTATCATTACAGGTGTTCCTTAATAATTTTAAAAATATAACACTTTACTCCTCGTAACTACTAATCTAAATTTGTGAAAGTAACAATTGCAAAGCAAATACAAAGCTTAAAGTACTGAAGTAAAGAAAATTATGTAAATTTTTAATTTCTAAAAATCATTAAAATAAAAAAATTGTCAATATGACATTTTTGGAGTACAAAATCGTAAAAATTGCGATAAGTCGTCAAATCTGGCAGCTATGCCTACAACACATATAATAAAAGCAATGTAAGCATTTGTGTTTATTTTTCTTATTTTTTGTAAAAAATAATCAATTGATTTACTTGTTCTCCAGCTTATCCGTTATTTGTATGCTTAGGGGGAGCTATCTGCTCCTGTTAGTTTGAATTTAATGTAAAAAAATAAATAAATGAAAAATTAAATTAAATTGTTTAATATAGGTAGTTCAAATTTCAAAAATCATTCGCAATAGAAAACACAAATTGAGTAAAAAACATCATGCAAATTTTTATCAGTAGAATAAATACATGTTGAAATTATCACTAACAGCTAAACTAACTCATAGACTTTGAATAATTATAAAGGCTAACTTGAAATTTAAAAATATAAACATTTAAGTGGCCTGTTTGTCTTTACCCCAAGTTTGGAAAGCTCTTAAATTACTTTTTTTAAATTACATACAAATTTTAAATTACATAAACAAAAGTAAAGTGTTTCCAACATTGTCTTCCGAACTTTGGCATTCTATGTTGTTGAAGCTACATCTCCCAAATTTGCTGTCCTTTATCCGCTGTCTGCTTTTCCAAATGCCCATGGGTGAACATAGCATTCAACAACACGTGCAAATAATAAAATTGTTTTATCAAAATGAGTGTATTGTTCGGCCAACGTGCTGCGCGTTTTTCATCGAAAAATCATTTTCAACAATCCTGGATGTATGGATACGTGAACAAAACAAAATTGTTGAATTTGGTATGATACCCAACCCATATGAGATTCAATGCATCCCTAAAAATTCACTGATTGGTGTGGATATTTTATGCGAACAACATTGATCAGGCCAGCATTGTCAACGACAAGCACTACAATTGTTTGATTACCAACTTCTTTCAGACAGAATTGGATGACCAGACACCAACGGCATGTAGTTCCAGCAGCAAGTCGCGACTTCCTGATGAAGAGGGTTACCATAGGACAGTGTTGCAAAATTGAAATTTTGAAATGGTACTGAACTATAATTCAAAGAGTACTTTTTTGCACCAAATGGTACTTTTGTAAAAAATTACATACACACATAATTAGTCATTATAACCCTTCAATCAGGATTATGATCCAACATTTCATTGTGTGTGTTAATTTTATACATGAGTGGCGGCACCTATTGTTTAAAGTCGACTTCAAACCACAAATTTTTGAGAAACTTTATCATGGCAATTTTATTTACTCTCAGAGTTTTTGCCAGAAGGAAGTCGAACAAAAAAATGACATACAAGACAGCTTCCAGCTGATTCGGAACGTAATAAAACGTAAAAGCCCCGTTTAGTCAAACGTCGATGGAACGTAATGTAACATACGTTCGTTTTTAGCATATTGAAAGCAATGTAAATGCTTACCGAAATTACATTACGGTTCGACAAGCGTTTTCATTGCTTTTCGTGTTCTAAAAACGTTTGGCTAACCGGGGTTAAAGCCTAATTCTACCTTTAGCATTACATTGAACATGTTGCTAATGCATTAATAGTTGAATAGCGCAAGACATAATATATGTAATAATAAAAAAGTACTGAGAGCGTCGCGGGGGTACTGCGGTATTTTTGAAATGAAAAAGTACTGAAAAAACCAAAATACTGAATTTTTCAATACTGCCGTAGAGCAAATTGAACTATATTATCAAATTTTTCTTAGAAAAGGAAATTGATATCATTGGCAAGTACTACTAATCGTGGAAGAAAGAGTTATATTTTACAATCATTTTCTGATCAATCATAAGGCAAAATGTAAGATATAGTGACAGAGCGATAAATGTTACAACACAAAATATAGGAGTGCTATTACACTTTTTTAAAGATTTATAGTAGCTTTGATAGCTTATCTTCTTCGACAGAATGGATACAATGATTTGAATTACTATCTCTCTGTATACATTTATTTACCAATTCAATTTTAATATAGTTTATTGCTCCATTATTGGTGATTTACGCAGGTTAGCAACATAATCAAAGTTTTGAGTTAGTGTTAGCGATAATGATTTTTAACGTTTCATATAAAAAAAAACAAAACAATCAAAAATTTACTTAATTGTTCAGTTAACAAGCTTTAATTAAATAATCGTTCTAGTTCTAACTCACCGTTGTTATATGGATGTAATAAAATTCCACGATTGGAATTTCTGCAAAGATAGATTTAAATATTATTAATTAAAATAATCCATTATATATTATACAAAACAATTGATCTTAATAGACTTATTAATTTAATTATTGTTATTATTACACGATATATTAGCTTATTATGCAAAGTACTTTCACATTTCATACCCTGCTGTGAAAAAATACAAACAATCTTTATACATTTAAACATGAACATAATACAACAAATAACAAAAAGTAATTGATTAACAATAATTATTATTATTTTGTGGCTGATCAACCAAAACTAACATACATATACAAATGCAACGGAGATTTATTGCGATAAAAAGTTGCATCTATGTAATAGATGATAACTGTGATTGATTGAAACAAATGGAACCGCGCATAATAGGCAGAAACGTCAACGTTATTATCAACTTCAAAGGTCGGCTTTAAAGGTAAAAAAACTGTACAGATGTATGAATGTATTTTACCCAAATGGTGAAAAGTTCTAATGCTGTAGTTACCCACGCTAACGTACCGTAGCGAACGTTCTCTTTTTAGCATATGGAGAACAATATTAACGATTACCGAAACGTTCTCCCTCGTTAGCAAAACGGAACGATCTGTATAATGCTGTAGTTACCCACACGTAACGTAACGTACCGTAGAAAACGTTCTCTTTTTAGCAGATGGAGAACAATGTAAACGCTTTCCGAAACGTTCTCTCTCGTTAGCAAAACGAAACGATCTGTATAAAACAGAAGTCTCACGTTTTTACGTGACATTTGAACATTAGAGATGATGAGCAGTGTTGCCACGAAAAAAAAAAATATTGTAACCAACATTTGTGAAAAAATCACCAAATAAGGAATAATATAACCAAAATTAAATTCGCAGTTTTTTTTTAATTATTTTTTTCAAATTTAAATTATAATTGAGAAAAAAGAAACAAAAAATAACAAAATAAAATTATAGTCTTACTAATTAATTAATTTTAACAAACAAAACAAAAAACGGCAAGACTGATGAAGAGTCTGTATTCCAATTTCTTTGCATTGTGTTGTGTTCGTTTGTGTGTTGCTTTGTGTTCTGTTTCGTTTTTATTTACATTATTCGTTGACATATGCCCCGTTTTGAACGTTTCTATAACTACACAAACGTTTTTAAGGCTACGGATGTTACGATTTTACGTTTCTTACGCTTGGGTAACCAGGGCGTAAAACAGGGGTTTCCAAAATTTTTTTGGTTGTGTATTAGTGAGTAAGAGAGAAAAAAGTAGTTGAGAGTATACAGTCATAGAAGAATGTTAGTAATGTATTATATTTTGATTTTCATTTCATCAACATACATAAAGTTATAAATCTTTGACTTAATAAGTAGGTAATGTTGTTTTAGATTTTTGCTGGGTACTAATTTTGGTTCATAAATTTCCTCTTACTAATAATCAACCTTTTAATTTTTCCAAAATATTGCTTTATGTCTATAAAAAGTTGTTTTCTTTGCATATCATCTAAAATATATACATTGCTATTAAAACAATCAAAATGTGTTTTAAGAACATATATGACTTTGAATTTAAAAAAGGAATTTTAACATAAAATATTTTTGAGTGTATATCTAAAAAAGTGTTGTAGCATCCGCTGGCATGTGTGCTTGTCGCAGTCTGATCGACAACTAAATAAAAGAGCATAATCCCTGTTCTAAAGTTATGCCCTGGTTACCCAAGCATAAGAAACGTAAAATCGTAACGTACGTAGCCTTAAAAACGTTTGTATAGTTATAAAAACGTTCAAAACGGGACATATGTCAACGAATAATGTAAATAAAAACGAAACAGAACACAATGTAAAGAAATTGGTATGCTGACTCATCATCAGTGTTGCCGTTTTTTGTTCAATGTGTAGATTTTTCCGGATTTGGTTATTATTTTACTTATGAAAATAGCTTTTGTTTTGTTTGTTAAAATTAATTAATTAGTAAGACTATAATTTTATTTTGTTATGTTTTGTTTCTTTTTCAATTTGTTTCAATTATAATTTAAATTAAAAAAAAAATAAAATAAAAAACTGCGAATTTAATTTTGGTCATATTATTCCTTATTTAGTGATTTTTTCACAAATGTTGGTTACAATATTTTTTTTCGTGGCAACACTGCTCATCATCTCTCATGTTCAAATGTCACGTAAAAACGTGGGAGAATTCTGTTTTATACAGATCGTTCCGTTTTGCTAACGAGAGAGAACGTTTCGGTAATCGTTTACATTGTTCTCCATATGCTAAAAAGAGAACGTTCGCTACAGTACGTTACGTTACGTGTGGGTAACTACAGCATTATAATTCTAGTTAACGCCTTATCGTATACTATATTCTCCACACTTTTTATCACATACATATCTGTTGCATTAAATAATAATAGCTTAAGTCGAAATTTCGTGTTTAGAGGTCAGAGATCAGCAACGAGTATTCAAAACGATGAGTAGATTCGAATCATACTCGTAATTTCTGACACTTATACGCATTCATACTTATTTTAGCATCATACTCATACTACTCGTATTCAAAGTTTGAAGTACACATCGTACTCATATTCAACAGTACGCATGATGTTGTTGATTTCGACTCTCCATGACTCGACATATACACGACTCACAAAATAAGTATGATTCGAGTACGAACACGAAGTACTCAGTAGAAGATTGCTTGTGTGTGTTTGCTCTGCTTGCTGTGTTATTATGAAAGCTAAAAAAGTAATAAATAACAGGCAATAAAAACGCATATTTAAGAAACAATATGAACGCCAGAAATTTTTGGAAGACTCTTTTAAAGAAAATTAAATAAAGTCGAGTTCTTGGGTCAAAGTGTGAACAGTGAAAGAAAAAAATTTGTATTGTTATTTCATATTTCATTTATTATTTATTTCATTTTGATTTATTATTATAGTTTTACATTTTATGTGTACGTAACAAAATACTTTATAAAAAATATGTTCATAACTAAAAGGACATAGTCTTATAAAAAGAATTAAGGAATACTATATTGTCAACTGTTTTGGGGGCTAATCTATTGCGCTTTTCAGTAATAATATTTCCAGCCAAAGAAAAGACTCGTTCTAACACAGCACTGCTGGCTGGAATTGATAGAATGCGCATCGCTAGTTTTGATAGTCGTGGATATTTTACGGAGTTGTCTTTCCACCATTGTATAACATCGAAATATTCATCTATCAATATGTTTTCCATACAGTAGCGTGATACCTCTTCCCTTGCACTTTCTGGTGTTGACGCCTTAATAAATTTGGGAAAAAATCGCAGTGCTTTATTGACTGAAGTACTTGCATTAAATGAACAGTTTGTAGGATTTTCACTTGAGCTATTACTATGGGATATTTGTAAAAGTGTAGAGCATAAATTCGCTGACAAAGGACTTAATAAAGGCGTTAAGTTGGTTGGAGAATCCGGCGTTGTACTTGTTAATATAGGAGAATTATTACTATTAATAATTAACTAAGAACTACTCTGTTCAGAGTTTTCAATTTCATTTATGCAGAACTCGTTCATTTTTTCCAAATCATTGCCTTGCTCAGAAATAGCTGGTGGATACAAAAAAAAGATGTTTTGTGCCGTATATTCAAATTTGAAACCCAGGTCTCATCTAGCTTTTTTAAAATATTTGCTTTCAAGGCGGAAATTGCTTGAAAATCATTTTCTTTAACTTCACAAATTTTTTTAAGACGGTTAATTGATGGTATAATAAAACAAATCGAAGGGAAACTACATCCTTGGAGTTTGTAGAAAATGATATCGAAACAGGCGCACAGGTTAACCAAGCACTGCAGGATTAAAATGTCTATATTTGACAGTCTGTTTGTTTCTGAGTTACCTGCTAGAATTTCATTTACTTGTATCCAGTTATCTGAAATAGATTTAAACATGGCATAATGAGAATTCCAACGTGTAGGGCAATGAGTTTTTAATGAGGTTTGCAGAAGATGTTGTAGACTTGCTTTTTTAAAATATTTCACAATTTTTTTACAAGTAATAATTTCTGTTAGCTCTCCTGTACATTCAATAGCAGAGTCTAAAATATTGGAAAATAAATGGCTTGAACAATTAAGCCTTGTGTAGTTCTCCAGAGCTTTCTTAACATTGCTTCCCCTGTCTGTTACGAAAACAATTTTTTTAAATCCTCTACACCAAATTCACTAAGTAAATTTTGCAATTTACTATGCAAATTTTGCCCACTACTACGCATAAAATCCATGGATTTCATGCCTAGGACAATATTAAGCAACTCAAAGTTCTCTTGAAAATGTAGAGTGGCGCATAAAAACTTTCTCTTTACGTAGTTTCTTGCCAGAGATCAATGGTTACAGATGCTTCACCATTTTTACTAATTTTGCAACCTTTGATTTTAGTTCGTTCTTCTTTTCTAGTGCAGTTTTCGTTATTCGATGTGAAAGTGTGGATGGATGAGGAAGCAAATCATTAACTTCGATGTTTGTGCCATAACGTGCCCCAATTTTTAAAAAAATATTTAACCATTTTCCGAAATCCTGTGCCTTCAACAGCAGTGAAGGGGCGACAATCCTAAATTACCCATGTTGTACAGGCATCAATAGCTTCCTGTCTATCATCCCCGCTCACCTTTTTGATAGATGCTCTTGGTATGGTTAAATTGAAGCACTTATGGCGATTTAGATTAGATGACTGTTTTCCATTATATTTAAATATTTTTTTACAGAAGCGACAACATACAAAACCGTCTAAAATTTGTTCATCGTCTTTTAAAATTTGAGAAAAAATTGTCCATATTGGGCTTTTGCCCTTACGCTTTTGAACTAATTGGAAAACTCCGGCTTTAATTTTTTCCTCAATCTCACTATTGTAATCCATTTCTTTATAACCAGCTTATAAAAATTCAAAAAATTATATTTTTTTTACTTTTCCTTAAATTTTTGCTAAAAACTTGCACTTTTTTGCTTATTTATATTTTTATATTGTTATTTCTTTATTAATGTCTAACAACTAATGCCCTTTTCCTATAAGACGAATGGTTTTAAGCCCTTTGTCTGTTTATATGAAATACAAAAACACTATGTTTTCTTTTTGTTTTCCATGCAAACGAACATGTGTTACAGATACAGAACATAAAACTGTAAATTTTGATGAATGATTCGAATTACTCCAATCATAAATGCGTATACTTTTATTAACAATGACATTTTATACATGAAATTTAGCTGAGTGATAGATCTTGAGGAGGAGAATAAGAATATGTAATAAAATGAAAATATGTAATAAAATAAAATGTCAACTTAAGCCATTATCATTTATTGCCACAGGTATGTATGTATATTACTGAAAGACAACATTGAAACTCCTCAACAGTTTCACTAAAAGACAAAAAATACCAACAGCGGGAGATATTTGCTAGTAATGATTCATTTATCTTCTTTATTTGTACAGTCTCTATAGGAAAGAAAATTTCCATTTAAAATGAGTTTAAAGATAAGTGTTGTGATGATGAAGCTGACACCACAAATGTGTTCAAGCACCCTTAAGTAACTTATGTATACAGTATATCTGCCCGTGGTACGGCGCTGAGCTCAGACTGATGAGGAATTTTGTATACTTCTACTCATTGTACCTTCTATGTACTTCAATAGATTGACCAGTAAATTCATATCGAATCGCACACTCGATGTACTCTTCTTGTACATTCTCATTCAAAATTAGCAACACACCACAAGATCGGTAAAAACAAAGCATGAAGATGCACCCGCTTATCAACCAGCAACCTTGAGGAGGGTGACTGTGAGTTTCGGTAACTCCCAAGAGGACCGACATCTATGGTGTCTTCTCAACTTTAACAGTGAATAACAGCCATCCTGTTGAAGCTACACTTCTCAAATTAGCTGTCACTTATTCAGTGTGTTTTGCCAAACTACCGTGGGTTTTTTGAATGGGACTTGGAGTAGTTGCCAACTGACCCCAATTTTTATCGAAAAATCATCTTCAGCAATGTGGCCCGTTCCTCTATGAATGGGTATGTGAACAAAAAAAAAATTGTCGAAACCATCGACAAGAGATTCAAGAGCGTCCAATGCATACGGAAAAAGTTACTGTTTGGTATGGATTTCGGGTCGGCTCTTTCAACGGTGATTATTATATATAATACAAGAATTCGTCTGGGGACTTGCATTTTATGTCACAATAATTTATATTTTCTCTGCTTTCCAAATTTCTGAACATCGAATTCAATAGCGCTGAGATAATGCAAACTTATACCTCATTTCAGCTCATTTATCATTCAATGCTTTATACGTGGGAGTTATCTATTTACAGGTTAATAATAAGCAAATCTTAATTCCAGTGAACTTAACCAACGAGATATTTATTTACATTAACAAACTTCATAGTTTATTTTTGTAAGTCAGTTGAAAAGCAAAACCTTAATAATTTTTTTTTCATACCGGACATAATTTCTAAAAACGATTTTAGCTTAAAAAGGAAATTCTGGCACATGCAGTCTATTTAGTCGTCTTACTTCATCACTGTCATCTAAAAGACCTATAACTAGAATATTTTCATGGTTGTTAAGTCTGTTTTAATGTGTGTGTGTTAAAATTTGGGATTATGCGTAGCTGGGAGTTATGAATTGAATTGTGAAATGAATTGTGTGCGATCGATCTACAGGTTTGTAACATGTATTTTTAATGAGTGTGCGCACGTGCATAAGATCAATAAGAATATTTTTTAATGTAAACAAATAAAGAATTTTGAATATGGTTTCGTTTAATTATTATTATTATTTTTTTTTTTGTTAGTGTGATATATTTCCCTTACGTGTTTTTTTTTCTTGTGGACAAATATGGGATACAACATTTTTGTTACAAACAATAGCAGCGCTTTGTTATAAACAACACAACAACAAACAACCTCCTTATGATTTCTTATTCTTAAGCATAAGATCAATAAGAATATTTTTAATGTAAACAAATTTTAAAACGCTTGCGCATATTACAATTATTAATTTTTAATTTTTAATGATTTAAATTTTGTATGATTTAATACGATATATTTCCGTTATGTGTGGTTTTTTTTCTTGTGGACCCATTTTATGATAGTCAAATGTGGGAGAATACATTTTTGTTACAAACAATAACAGTGCTTTGTTATAAACAATAACATCGCTCGTCATTATGATTTCCTATAAATAGAAAGATGATTGGACGTGCTCATTTTATTTGTATTACTTTGCAAACGACAGATTGGACGGACAGAATGAGTGTGTACACGTTTCCTCATCTACATCCCAGAGTATAAATTGACTTCTTTTAAGGATTTAGAAGTCATTCTTGTACTAGAACTCGTTACAGTTGTATTTACAAATTCAATATTAAAGAAAAAATGGCTGGTTTTATTTGTGAAGTTTGTAAAAAAGTATTCACTCTGAATACGAATTTAAGAAAACATCATTTATTTTTCTTATTTTCTGCACAGAATGAAAAATCACTATGGTGATCGTGCAATACAGTTTGATATTCCAAATCTACTTCTTTTTTAGTTATTTATTTTATTTATTTATTTTATTCTTACGGTTTTTTTAAACCTAGATATATATACAATACATTAATTATTTTTACAATATGCAATTAAGAGTTTCTTAAATAAAATCATATTTTCACAATCCTTTATGTTACTCGGTAGTTCATTATACTTTTTAATTCCATTATATTCTAAACAATTCATATCACTTGTAGTTCTCATGAATGGTAATCTATAATTATATTTTCTCCTAGTATTATAATCATGAATTTCATGATTACACTGCAATTTGTCATTTAAATATTCAGGACACTTTCCAAATCTTATGTTATGAATAAATTTTAATGTGTGAAAAGTAATAATTTGTTTTACATTCAGCCAATTTAGCTCATTTAGCATACTTCTTATATTTGTATCATAATTCTTGTTTAAAATAACACGCATAGCCCTATTTTGCAATTTTTGAAGTTTGTCCATTTGAGTTGTGTTTAAAAGAAATAGTATTGTAGGGCAATAAACAAAATGTGGTAAAATTATACTGTTATAAACTTTAATCCTATAATTCTTATTGACTAATTTAGTTGATCTAGCTAATATTCCAATCTTCTTTGCTATTTTGTTTGCAATATACTTTAAATGATCATCAAAACTTAAATTTTCATCAATCATTATGCCCAAATATTTAATTACATTTACTCTATCAATAGCGTCATTCTTTATTTTCAATACACATTCATCCCTATTTACATGATTCCTCGTCAATACCATAAATTTAGTTTTACTAATATTTAATTTTAATTTATTTCCGCATAACCATATATATAAATTGTCAATGTCTTCCTGCATCTTTCTCATAGCATTCCCAAGATTCCTATCCGCACTCATCAGTAATGCGTCATCAGCAAATAATCTAATCTTCGTATGTTTCAAACATGACTTTATATCATTTATATATAAGATAAAGAGCAGCGGTGCCAACACTGTTCCTTGCGGCAAACCTATATTTACATTAATTTTCGTCGATACCGTATCAGATACAACCACTTGTTGCTGTCTATCACTCAGATAGCTGGTCATCCATTTGTTCTCAGCGTCACTAATTCCCATCTTCCGCAACTTCGCCATTAATATATTTCTATCCACTGTCTCAAATGCTCTCTTCAGATCAAGGAAGGTAGCAACTATATTCATTTTGTCATTAAGACTATTTTTCCACTCCGACAGTACCAGATTTAACGCTGTTTCACATGAGTGGTTTCTTCTAAAACCAGACTGTTCCTCTATTAGTATATTATTTTCCTCTATATGTTTAGTTAGCTGTTTCTTCACAATCAGTTCAACAAGTTTAGAATCGCAAGTAATGGTATTAATAGGCCTAAGTTCCTCTGCAAGTATAGTATTTGCAACTTTTTGCACTGGAATAATAGTTGTTAATTTCCATTTTCTGGGCACCACACCCTTTGAAAAACTTTCATTTATCATGCACGCGTAAAAATAGGCTGTGTAATTTAGAGAGTCTTTCAGTACACCTTCCGAAAAAAGGTTTTTACCACCAATCTTATATTTTAATTTTCTTGAAATGTCATATACGTCATTTGATGAAACCATTTTAAATCTAAACTGTTCCATTCCACTATTAATATCTGGGTACAATTCTCTATATTCATATTGTTCAATCGATTCATTTATTTCTTTCACACTGTTTACAAAAAATTTATTCAGATTCTCTGCGATTTCCTGGTCATTATTATAAATAATACCATTTATTTTAACTGTTTTTATTTCTACCTTCTGTTCTTTCAAGTTAGTCAATTCTTTTAAATATTTCCACATTTCTCTACTATTATTTGCATTAATGTTTATTTTATGTTCCATGTACTTTATTTTCTTTATTTTTATCAATTTTTTATATTGTTTCTTAATAATGTTATATTCATGCCAGTGACCACTTTGTAAAGATATTCTATACAAATCATATTTCCTTTTGTTCATATTTGAAAGTTCACTATCATACCATTTATTTATTAATTTTATTGTCACTCTTCGCCTAGTAATTATACTAGACATTATCTCTATTATTATATTATCTAAATACTTTATCTTATTGTCTATATCACAGTTATTTAAGAAACTAAAGCTAAATTGTCGTAAATAATACATTAAAATATCACAGCTATAATTATTCCATATATTTAAGTTCTTAATCACTCTCATATTCAACGTGTCATTAACAGGTACATAAAGGGCAATGGTTTCATGGTCACTTATCGGATATTTATCAAGTTTATCACAGTTTAAATTTTTGTCGTTAGAATATACTAGGTCAATTCGAGTAGAACTATGTTCCGTTATTCGCGTATCAAACATTACACATTGCTTCATTGCAGCATTATATAACATTTCGTTCAATTTATTTGAGTATATATCATTCTTATTAATGTCAATATTAAAATCACCAACCAATATATTGTGATCATGTAAATTATAATTTTGATCAATAATTAGACTTAAGTTGTCAAGAAAATCAACAATACTGCCACTTGGTGATCTATATACTACGCCAAATTTCCAATTCTTAGCCAATTTTTTTGTTTTTATAAATAAGCACCATAAATTCCTAGGAATTGCTTTTTTATATACTTCTTTAAATTCAAGCGTCTCATGTATATAAATTATTACACCACCAGTATATCTACTATTAGAGTCACATCTCACAATTTTGTAGGTGTCCATATGTATTTCCGCATCCGTAATATTATCTGTTGCACAAGTTTCAGTACAAAGTACTATACCAGGTTTTCTTACTTCAATTAGTCGTTGAAGCTCTGTTTTATTTGATATTATGCTGCAAATGTTAACATATATACACTCAATGTATTTATTATTATTTAGTCTTCTACTATTATATATATTATGGTCTCTTTCTAGTCTATTTTCAAAAACACCGTTGTTATCATTTGCTTCAATTTGTAACTGCTAATAGCTAATTCGTTTTTTCTTTTCCTCAATTTTTCTTATGTAAACCGGACACATCCTACTATTTGTCATATGGTTAATGTCAAGACCAAGTTTTCTTGATTCGTTCATCTTAATACAGTTTCTACACTTGTTAATAGGTTCACTACTACAATCAGCTGTTCTGTGGTTTTTTAAACATTTAATGCACACATCATCATTTTTACAATTTATAGCCTTATGCCCATATTCTTTACATTTGAAGCAGCAAAGTATACTAATATCATCATATACTTTGCATCTGTCCCATCCTACATTTAATTTCTCCATAGAAATGATTTTATTAAAAGTTTCCACCTTAGTTTCAATTATCGCATTATAAAATGATCCATTAGTTTTCTTCACTTCATATTGTTTAATCACTTTTATCTCATCATTTGATATACATTCATTTTGTCTTTTCAATTTTTCAAGTAATTGTTCATTATCATATTTATACGATATTTTTGTAACAATAATTTTTGGTTTAATAGTTCCCGGTATTTTTATTTCATACTCATTATCTAGATTTTTCTCCATAACTTTCTTTATTTTATCTCTTTCATTTTCATTCACACTTTCAACCACTGCAACACCATTCTTTTTTATTAACACATTTGATATTTTAAATGCACTAGCATCAACCTTTTCATTTAAATCATTTTTCGTTTTATTACTTGTTTGTTTACTTTTTGGCCTAATAATTAAAAGCTTATCACTTTTTATATCTGGCAATGCTGTCTTCGCAACTTCAGCAAATGTCATTTTATTTATTACTTTTTTGTTATTTTGACATTGCATAACCATATAAATTATTTACATCTAAATATATTATATAATTTGATTCCTTGTTAGAATCATAACCACTAATATATTTATTATTAGCTATTGAATATCTGTTAGAACATTGAACATTACCTAGCCTGATACCTCGAAGAACAAAATTATATAGTGGTTTAACACTTTAATCTGTAGATTACAAAAAAACAAACTATATATTTTCGGATAATCTTAATGAGTTAGTCAATAGACTAAAACTTCTTCTATTTTCTAAGAGCATTGGACATAACAATCATAAAAACGAAATAATATCTATAGTTGAAGAACTGAAAGAAGCTAATAAAGTTTATTAAAAAATGAGTTCTATAAATAAATTTGGAGAAAGCTCAAAAAGTCATAGCAATATGAGTGATTCAATCTTTAAGAAATATCTATTTAAAAGACTCGGTATTGCCGTAGACAGTATACGAATAGACCTACATAAGAAAATAATATCGAATTTAACTGCATCTGTTGAATCTAAAGATGCAGTTACAAAAGCATATCTTAATAATAGAACTGAATTATTATAATATCTATAGTTGAAGAACTGAAAGAAGCTAATATAGTTTATTAGAAAATGAGTTCTATAAATAAATTTGGAGAAAGCTCAAAAAGTCATAGCAATATGAGTGATTCAATCTTTAAGAAATATCTATTTAAAAGACTCGATATTGCCGTAGACAGTATACGGATAGACCTACATAAGAAAATAATATCGAATTTAACTGCATCTGTTGAATCTAAAGATGCAGTTACAAAAGCATATCTTAATAATAGAACAGAATTATTTAAAAATAAAATTGATGACGTTGATAAAAAATTTAAAAACTCATTAGAATTATTACAACAGGAAATCAACCTTTCGCTTAAACACATTAATACACCAATATTGAAGAATATAGAAAAAATTGAAAATATAGAAACAAATAGTATTATATCGATATCGAAAGAAAATGAAGAATTATTATATATATATTATTATATATATATTATTATATATATATATATATATATATATATATATATATATTTGCATTATCACATATTAAATGTTTAGATATTTTAGTATGAGTTTGACATAAGTAAAAACAATGAATATTTTTATGTCTACCCATACAAAAGTAATCTCTTATTGAATTTTGTTTTCCACAAATAACATCATGAAAAATCATTATTGAATATTATATATATATATATATATATATATATATATATATATATATATACCTAATTCTGTTTTTACACGGGTTTTTTTACACGGTTTTGATATAACACGGTTTGAAAATAAAATATTTTTAATTTTTGTTACACGATTTTATTCCATTTAGCACGATTTAAAATTTTTTGTGCTTAAATTTTTTTGACAAATTTAATTTTTGCAAAGTATGTTCATATCACAAATTTAAGGGAATTCCCTTTTTGCGCGTACAAGCAAATTTACTAGTCAAAGCAAATGTAAATGGCACAAATTTAGGGGAATTCCCTTTTGTGCATACAAGCACAAAGGTCAGAGCAATTGAAATGTGTTAATATTTTGTGTTTGGTAAAGAAATTTTTTATTGGCAAATTTGTTTTTCTATCGTTACATTAAATTTAACGCGTTAAGATGAAAGGTAAGCCAAAAAATATTTTATATTTAATAAGTTATTTATATTTTTAATTTTGTTAAATATTTTATGAATCCCTAAAAGAAAATGTCAAATACAAAACTACTTAAAAAAATCCTTGTTTTTCACTAATTTTAATAGGTTTTAGGGATTAGGAACCAATCACCTATTTTTGCATACAATCAGTGTCTTTTATTACACGGTTTTTTACACGGTTTTTTTAGAACCAATCTACCGTGTAAAAACAGAATTAGGTGTATATATATATATATATATATATATATATATATACATTTAATACGTGATACTGCAAATATGGTTATGATATATATATATATATATATATATATATATATATCTATATTATTATATTATATATAATATTATATTATATATATTATATATAAATGTATTCATATATATATATATATATATATATAATCATAACCATATTTGCATTATCACGTATTTAATGTTTTATATATATATATATATATATATATATATAATGATCACGTTATTGGTGATATGTCATTTAATCAATTTGTAGATATACAGTGCATGACAAAACAATGGAAACTTGTTCAAAAATTTATTTATGTGTTACAATCGGACGAAAATTGTGTCAAGCACTGTATGTAACAGATGTTGAAAAGATAAGTATGGATTTCTTGTTAGTAAAGATGATGAATTGAATAAAGGAAGTTAGCGTAAGGGACTTGATAATTTTATACAGTTATAATATAGGCTTAAAAAAAAAAAAAAAAATGAAACATAAGCAGATCGTGATCAGATATAAAGCAGGTCTTAACCAGATACAAAGCAGATCATGACCAGATGCAAAGCAGATCGTGATCAGATATAAAGCAGATCGTAACCAGATACAAAGTAGATCATGACCAGATACAAAGCAGATCATCACCAGATACAAAGCAGATCGTGGCCAGGTACAAAGCAGATCATGACCAGACACAATGCAGGTCATGACCAGATACAAAGCAGATCGTGACCAGATCTCGGTTGGTTGGGTTCAATATATAATATAATATAACCTTTTTTATGTCCTCCTATGCAGGTGTTCAACTTAGGTAATCGTAATCTAACCGCAATTATTTTTTACATCTTTATACAGCTATTACTATTATATTATTGGAAATTCTAATATTTGAAAAAACCCTAAAAAATATACTAAAACCGTTTTAAGTATATGAATGGAAAGTCAGAACTATTTTAACTATATACATGTAAAATAAGAGCTGTATATATATATATATAGTAATATTATACTATAGTATACTAAAATAAATAATATAAAAATAAGTAAAAGAGTTAGTATGAGCAACTTACCATATAAACAATATTACATAGGTCAAGTGAAATTTTATTATACATATGGTAAATTCTAAAACCACAACTATTTTTATTATAATTGATTTTTTGAAATAACATTAAAACTATATACACGGTTTTATTGCAAATTCTGTTACATGCGGTCTACTCTTAAAGAAGTATTAGAATACTTAACTTCGATTATTGAAAGTGAAAACTTTTCTATCATATACAGTGGACAGCAAAAGTCTTAGTACGGATGTACATTTTAACAATTTCATGTATTTGTAGCAAAAGTTCGTATAAATAATTAAAGTTTTTATACTTATTATATTAATTTATTTCTGTTTTATTATAAAACAAATAAATTTTTAATCTTTTTCACAAACAAGAGAAAAATAAGAAAAGTTTCTGCTGACTCCTTATTTGAGCACCGCAAAACTGTACGTACCCCTAACAAGAATTCATAGTAAATTTAAAATTGAAAGGCCTAATATATAAAAATGTTATTAATTATATTTAGTAGGTCAAGCATACCATTTAACCTAAATGGCATTCAATGTACCAGTTTTGTTTAGTGTTTTCTGGAGATATTTGAACAAGTATTTCGGGTAACTTTTGTTTGAGATTTAGCAACTACGTAACCTTTCTTCCAAATGATTTCCTAAATAGTCTCTTGGAGTCATATCGGAACTTTGTGGAAGAGTATTAAGCCTGTGAGGACTCTGGTAGGCAAATCACATGTTCACATTAGCAGCCGTAAGATTGTGTTCATTGAGTAGTTGGAAGTAATGACCATTAGAAATTCTTAGTTCTTCCCAACTTTTTATGAATTTGTTCTTTAAAAATTGTCTCTCTGCAACACTGGTACAAGTTAACGACATATTTTTGCTTCACACCTGCACCGGCTCCAATTACGACCAATTTGATGGGAAAACAATTATGCTGAATCAGAGTCTGCATGCTGGCGCATGTTGGAGCAACGTGATCATGCTACCAAAACAATAAACTATTTTTTCAATAAAACTATATTTCAAAACAAGAAAACTGTACTGTAAAATTCCTTATCAAAATTATATTTTTCCAATAAAAAAATACAAAATCATATAAAAAAAAATTAAATAAAAATACAGTCTTTTACGGCTATGCATTCTCCCAAATTTGTATCGAAAAAGTTAATTAATTTCAAAAACTCCCAGTTTTGCACAACAAGAACACGTTCAACTATATTTCTATTTATTCAACATTAAATCATACAAAAAAATAAAATAAAGAATACAGTCTCTTACGGCAATGTATGCTCCCAAATTTTTATGGAAAATAAAACAAATTAAACATTCTTTTTATTTCAACATTAATCACACCTATGTATATGCAAAGCGTGAGAATTCATACGTAGAAGGTGAATCAAGAAAAATAATAAATTTCTATTATGTACTGAAATGTAAAAACTGTACTTTTAATAGAATTTAATTATAATCCTAAGAAATGTATTATAATGTATGTATAAGTTTTAGAATAATATTTTTTTCCCAATAAAAATATTAATATAAAAAATAAAACAAATTAAACATTTTTTATTTCAACATTAATCACACCTGGTAAAGCGTGAGAACTCAGCAGATCTAATATCTAATATAATAAATGGGAGGGCAAAGGTAGAGGGTGCGCATGAAAAGTCTGGCATATACCCAATGACACTGATATTTTAAAGCGAAACAATGCCGCTCAAAGTATTGAACTACCGTGGTATCACGATAGCACCGTGGGAATCACAGACCAGCATGCATGCAATCACGCTCCTAACGGAAGTGGACGATCGGAGCTTAGTCGTATAGGCATGAGAATTGATTCCAGTAAGGTTCTGATTATGGTATACTGGACTACACTACTATTTGGATTTGATGACATGGGCTGGTGATTGGAATATTCTGTTACCAATATGTGCTGGAGTGAAATCTGGTACATACGGCTTTCAGACTAATACATCATCTGTCTCAGTCCCGTTAAAATCTGGCAAGCCTTGCAGAACGATCTTGGACTCGTCCAGTTGAGTTGGGGTGTAGGGGCAGTTAAGAATTTCTTCTGTTTAGCTCCCGGTCTGGCTCTGAACACAAGCTCCCATGAGGACTTGTGTCAACCCTCGCATGGCCTCCCTGCATTGCAAAGATAACCATGGGGCTACAATAAGGGTAACTACACAACGAATCCAAGATAACGGCTCCAAGTTGGGACCCAACTCCTTCGGAGGAAGGAGGTCCATCCACCAAGCGATGTGCGATTTACTACCTTCTATATCGTCACTATACCACCAAGTCGCTAAGGATAAAGTTGCGGAAAAGGAGGTAAAGGTCATAACCAATGATAGAAGCATACAGATGATCATGCAACAAGAGACACCTTGTGCTTCCAAGAGGCAGAGGGATGAATTGGAAAAACCAAGGAGAACACCACCAAAGAAAACCAGGGCAATCCATCTTCGTGGACAAGTCAAGCCTGCCGCTGAGGTTAGGAATAGTGACTCGGCAGGGAGACCAGCAACTGCTACGAATCAGACTGTGGTAGTGCCCACAGCAACAGAGGAAGACACTCAGGAGCACAATGATTGAATCGTGAAAACTAGGAAGTGCAGAAAACCTCCAAGACCAGAGGCAGTGATAATAAAGCCAACCGAGAAACTATCGCTTGCGGACATTCTAAGGAAAGTAAGGAATGCCCCGGAGCTTAAATCAGTCGGCGAGGATGTCCAGCATGTGAAGAAGACACAAGGGGCGAAATCCTTCTGGAGTTTAGAAGATCGGCCGAGGTGGCTACGGAGATGCACCGTTCTAAGCTAAGGAGCTTATTGGCCGAAGAGATAGAGGCCAGAACAATAACTGAGGAGGCTACATTCGAACTAAGATTCCTGGATGAAGTAACAACTGAGGAGAAAATAATCGCCGCATGCAGGGACCAAATCGGGGAAATACAACCGTCGGCTCTCAAGACGATCAGGAACGTTCCAGGAGGTACTAGGACGACGATAATCGCAATCCCTATGAAGTTGGCATGCAGGGCCGAGGAAGTTGGTAAACTGCGTGTAGGGTGGACAGTTTGCCGCTTATTGTCGCAGTAATAGTGGTTGGTCCAAGCACTGCTTCAAGTGCGGAGGGCAAGGTCACCTTGCCAAGGCTTGTGGCCGTGACCCTCACTCCCTTCTTTGTAGAGGCGATCCGGATGCTGACGCGAAGCATATCACGGAAGGACATAAGTGCGCACACTATCTGGCGGCATGACGGAAATTGACATACGCAGGTAAATGAGAGTCCTGCAGTTGAACTTGAACCATTGCGAAGCGGCGAAGGAGCTACATAAACAGACAGTGCGGAAGCAGAGGATAGACTTGACAATACTGAGTGAGCACTACAGATCAGGTGCTCTGTACCAACCAAACAACGTTGGATATCCAGCAAATGCAACAGGGCTTCGATATGATCCTGTGGTAAGTTCACAATGGGAAATGTCGACGACAGGTGAGAGAGCTTTGTGAAATGCACCGTTAATGGGGTACATTTCTTCAGCTGTTATCTTCCCCCTAGCCTATCAATTTAAGACTTTAGACGCAGAATAGATGACATCGTTAAGGAAGCAAGGAACGTGAGACCTGTGGTAATTGTCGGGGATTTTAATGCTTGGGCTGTTGAATGGGGCACGGCATGCACTGACCCAAGAGGAGAATGCCTACTGGACGCATTTGCAACATTGGAGGTTGTTTTACTTAATAGTGGTGACAAGGATACATTCTCGAGAAATGGACGCTGCTCTAAAATTGACCTGACATTCGTCAGCGACTCACTGGTGACCTTATCTACCTGGTTGGTTTCTGACATCTACACACATAGTGATCACCAGGCTATAATTTTTGAGATCCGGGAACGCTCTACGGAACAAAACGTTCCTGCCGCACCGCCGAACCCTCTTTGGAACGACTCCACCTTTGACAGGGAAACCTTTGTCCTCGCATTGGATGACATTCGGATATTCGGGAACGCGAATGGCAAGGCGACGGGACTTATGCGCTCCATAAAGGAGGCTTGCAACGTTTCTATGGCAAGGAGGCTTCATCTGTCTGGGAGAAACACATCTACTGGTGGAACGCGGATATAGTGGATCTAAGGCGTAAATGCAACCACGCACGGCGGCTATTTCAAAGGGTCAGAGGCCGGGATGAATTTGCAGAACTGCGGCAAAGGTATAGAAGGTGTAGGACCAGCCTTAATGGGGCCATCGCGCTCAGCAAGAGAAGATTATACAGGGAAATGTGAGCTGATGTGGACGAGAATCCCTCGGTAACTGGATATAAGGTAGTGATGAGAAAGCTGAACTGCTTCCGACCACCAGCAACGTCATGTGCAGCTAAGCTGCAATCAATCGTCGCGGACCTTTTTCCGCACAAAGCCGAAATTACATACTGCGTACAAGATATGCGGTCATCGGAGGAAATCACAGAAGTCAGCAGGCAGGAATTGGAATCAGTCTGTGGGGAAATGAAACTTAACAAAGCACCGGGGATTGACGGGATCCCAAACATTGCGCTTAAGGCGACCATTGAAAGTATTACTGAGCTGTTTAGACAAGTTGTTGATGCTTGTATTCAGGAGAGGACGTTCCCTAGGATACGGAAGAGACAGAGACTGATTCTAATTCCGAAGGGTAACAACGCGCAGGATGCATCGGGATACCGCCCGCTCTGTATGATCGACACAGCTGGAAAATTTTGGAGAGGATAATTTGTAGGAGACTAGAAGTATTCCTGGGGAAATTGGTTTCCGAAAAGCCCGCTCCACAATAGATGCAATAGATATGGCTATGACGATAGCAAAGAATGCTATCAGCGGTAAGCGCTGGCTGGAGGGCGATAAGGAGTACTGCGCTATCATCACCCTGGACGTCAAAAACGCATTCAACTCTGCGGATTGGGATGCCACTTTAACAGCCCTAGATGGAAAGGACGTACCGAACTACGTGATGGAACTTATTATAGACTACTTTAAGGATAGAGTGCTCTTATATGACACAGATGATGGCAGGAAGACATATGCGGTATCGGCGGGGGTCCCGCAAGGTTCCGTGCTTGGCCCAATACTATGGAATGTCATGTATGATGGTGTACTGGGGATTAGATTCCCAAGAGGCACACAGATCATTGGTTTTGCGGACGATATTGCCCTGGTGATAAGGGGAAACATATGGATGAATTGGTGAGAACGTGTAACACTGCAATTGGCATAGTCAGGAACTGTATCACGGGAATAGGTCTCAAACTTACTGATCACAAGACGGATGTACTACTTGTAAACAGTAGGAAGAAGATGGAATTTATTACAATAACAGTGGGTGACCAGCGCATAACATCAAAGCAGGTGATTAAATATCTGGGAGTAATGATTGATAACAGGCTCACGTTTAGGGAACACCTGACGTACATCGGTGGAAAGTGTGCGACGACATCATGTGCACTTGCCCGAATAATGCCTATCCTTGGAGGCCCAAAACAGGAGAGGAGGCGGTTACTGATGAAGGTAGTGACATCGATCGCTATATATGCAGTCCCTATATGGGCTAGGGCCATGGATAAGAGGACCTATAGAGCGGGAATAGAAGCGGCCTACAGAAGATCAGCTCTCACGGTGATTTCTGCCTTCCGCACGGTGTCTACTGATGCAGCATTGATGATTGCGGGGATGATGCCCCTGAGGGTAGTAGTACATGTAGAGAGGAGGAAACATGACACAAGGAGGGGAATGGATCTTCCCAATCCTGTTCAGTTAGTGGATGACGCTATGCATAGATGGCAGCATGACTGGTCCAATACAACCTAGGGAAGATGGACCCACAGACTCATACCGAGCATAGGCGAATGGACCAAAAGGGGACAAGGTTAGGTGAACTTCTACCTGACACAGTTACTAACCGGCCATGGATATTATAGGGTATATCTCTATGAGTATGGTCATGACGTAGACGAGGCATGCCCAGAATGCCGCAATGAAAGGGAGACGGCGGAGCATGTTTTCTTTACTTGCGCGAGATATGTTGTTCAACGAAATTGCGTGGAGAGGACAATAGGATTCCAGGTAACGCCCGATAATAGTTAAACTGATGTTAGCCTCATGTGACAATTGGAACGCAGTATGTGTTTTCGCAAGGAAGATATTGACGCAGCAAAGATTGGCTGAGAGAGCAAGATCAGCAGAATTTGAAGGCAGCACTCGCTGAATCTCCACTCCCCCGAAGTAATACTTGATTGTGGTTCCGGGGGGGCAAATGGTTGAAAGTGTGACGAACTAGGTTGGGTTTAGAACGTATGCGTTTAGCAAGCCGAGAGTAAGTCTTGCGGCGTATCGTGCACATTGGTAGGTCGGGCTACCAATGTCTTTCGAAAATTCTCAACATTTAGCTCGTAAAGCTATTAAAAACACATATTAAAAGGCATTGCCTTTTCACAATACATGTTACAAACCTATCGACTAACCGAAAAAGACCGACTGTAGCATAGGGATGATCCCAAATTTGTATGGAAAAATTGATCCCGAAGGTACACAAACATACTACTAATATATATTAAGTTTATGAAAGTCTGTTTTAGAGGATATATAAATTTCAAAAACATATAGTTAATGGCACTTCACAAAAGTGTAGTGTTGGTCACACTTATCCACTGTTGTGTGTTGGTTACGTTTGTGCTACCTAAAAATGCATTTTGATACATTCCTCAATAATATAAACAAAACTGTCAATGACCAACGGCACTAGGTATCAAATTGCATTATACAAATTTTCAGTACGTAATAATTGCAAAGTAGCAAAATGCTGACCACGCACACTCTAATTTAAGTAAAAACTAAATTAGGTCATAAGTATTAATATGTAAAGAAATTAATATAAATAGCTTTAAGTTGGTTGATAAGATTAGAATAAAATTGATGATCATAACTGCTCTTTAGCTGATAAAGAATCTTTTTTATTATCCTTTAAACTGCGGTTTATTAGCCATAACTAAGCGGCGTGCTCGCCTTAATAATATGCAAACCAAGACAGACAAAAAACTGACCGACAATTCAAATACACAAACATTACATTCATTACATGGCGATCCTGTAACCTTCATTACAAAAGCTATTTACTTTCCTTGACTAAAAATAATGGTAATGTTTAAAGAAAATGTAGGCAGGATCTCAAACATAAACACGTCTATTCATTTCAAGAATCAGAAGATCTATGCTTCACTGTTCTTATAAATATCTCAGTGCGCCTTAACATTTGGTATTTCGGTATACGCTCTTTAAATTCGACATTAAAGCAAAATTTGCATAAATTAAAAATGTTTGAAATATATTGACTAATTGGTAAAAACTCACACCTACATTTATGTACGAAACTTATACTGTATAAGTCCTTTCTAAAACCTATATGATGCTATACTATCCAGTTACGACTCGCTGACTCTGTTTTACACATAGAAAGATTTTAAATAAGTCAAAACAGTGGTCTACGTATGATTACAAGTGCGTCAACACGTAAGAAGAGCGTCATTGGTCTAAACATAGGTTGGAAAGCACCCATAAAATACATATAAAAACCCTCTTATTCAACCCAAATCCCTTGACGGATCACATACGGAACTACCGAGGCTTTATTCGTCTGCAAAAAAGGAACACTCCAGCTCTCATCTCAAAAAAAAAAAATTACGATATATGAGTTTATTGCTGCTAATCGGTTTGAAACATCTTTTTTTAGAATTAAGATTTAAGACATAAAATTTATATGAAAATGGAGTATATAAATCAATCATAAGTTGCATATTCTTAAAAATTATTAACACGTCAGGTTAGTTCTGGATAACGATTAACAGATGAATCGTCTTATATGTGCCTAAAATCTGTCGGATTTCTGCTTTGAATTGTTATATTTTTATTAATTGTATAAACAATTTTGGGAATAAATGTTTGCTTTTAAAATTATTTCGAAATAACTTCCTTCACTCTAAATTTTCTACTTAAAAACATTTAGTTATCAACATGTCCTATGCTTCAATAGTGGCAGTTATTACAGAAACCAAGAAACAACACGCTAAAAGATGCGGCCCTCTAAAAAAATATGCCTATAGATTAAACTAATTAAAGATTTTTTTATTAAAAATGGGTTTGTATAGTTGTTTTTACTACACAATTTAAGAAACAACAAAATTCTTTACAATTTAAATTATCAAATTACATTCAATTCTATATGAACTTCTTTTTGTGTTCTAGTTATTCTCTTGAAGATAAAAACATTTTAATTTTCAATTTGGTACGGATTGAGTTTCTGTGACACTAACTACAATTATTCAAATTAATGAAATTCTATTTTTGTACTTAAAATATTTTATATTTAATTTTTTGAAATCAAATATCATTCACTCTAATAGTGTTTTCACACCTAAAGTTAAAACCTGCTTTTAACAGTAAAACCATAATCAGCTGATTTTGCGTTCACACTATAAGTTTTCTTAAATCTGGTTTTGATATTCATGACATTAATGACTGTGCAACAGCTGTTTTTGATTAAATAAGAAAAATTAAGGAATGAACAATAAATCAAAAATTCTTCTAAATATTGTAAAAGAATACTTTAAAATAGTGGATCTATTTATAAAAAGTGAAGAAGTGCTTGGAAATCAAGTAGTTCACACAACCGGCTTTCTGTATTTTTATATTTGTTTTATTTTTATTTTTCAGCATTTTTCAACATTTCAATGATGGTAGCTCTGATTTAGTACATCGAAAAAAAGGTTGTATTTTATAAAACCTACTTAAAACCAATTCAATAAAGGTTTTAAGATGGTTTTAACCGTTAAAACCAACTTTTGCATTTAAACCACTCAGTGTGAGAACTCTATAAGTTGGAAGGCGTATTTAACTAGGTGAGCTCGATTTGAAAATGAATACAACAATGAATAAACCTTGAGGCCTAACTATAAATAAAAAATTGGAAATAATGCAAAAAGAAAATCGTATGTTAAAAAATGAAGTTAACACATTGCAAGAATCCATAAAATTTTTAAATAGTCAAAGAGTTAAAAATGACTGCATCGTTAGAGGTGTAGTTGCAGATAATAACTCAAGTGCAGTAGAAACACTTATTGAATTATCAAAAAAGCTGGTGTTCAACTGGATGAAGACAATATTGATGATGCCTTCTTCTTTAAAAATAAAGGCGATAAAGTGAATGAAAAGAAGACTATGGTTGTTAAATTCGATAACAAAAAATCCAAAGATAAACTTATGATGTGCAAAGCTAAACTTAAAAATACTGAGGATACTAAAAATATTTTCATCGGTGATTATTTAAGCAAAGAAACTTTAAATCTACTTCATTACGCAAAATCCTTAAAATCATTTGGTTATATCCATGTCTATACAAGTAGTTCGAGAGTGTTTGCAAGGAAAACGGAAAATGCAAGACCTATGCTAATGAAGAATGAATCATGTCGGAAGCTGCTACTATGAAGCGAAGGTATAGACCTACAAATCAATCTGATGTTGTTGATGCAGATGATTTAACTCCTGTATAAATTTTAAATGTATTTTATAAAAAAATTAATTTAACTTATGAATAATAAATATTTTACCAATTTTAAGAATTCAAAAACTTATAATTTTTCCTATTTAAATATTATTTCTGTAAATGTTAGAAGCATTTCGTCGATAAATAAATTTAATAAATTCAAAACTTTTATTGCTAATTTTGAAAAGTTGCCCAATATTATTGCAATTCAAGAAACGTGGTTTCGTGAGGAATTATCTCAAATTTATCAAATACCTGGTTACAATTGTGTACACTGCTGCAGGAAAGATGGATTTGGAGGAACAACTGTTTATGTGAGAGATAATCTGCAGTATAGCGTGGATGTGTGCGAAAGCAAAATGTTTTGTGAGGTAATAATTTTAACACTCAATAACTACAAAATAAATGGCAAGTCAATAAAAATATCATCCTTTTATCGATCTCCAAAATGTAACTTGAATCAGTTTTATGAAATAATTGAACATCTTATGCAGGCATATGGTAGATCTTACTGTATCTTTGTCGGTGATTCCAATGTTGACTTTTTACAAAATGTATCAACTGAGTTATTGAATATACTGAAAAGTTATGACTTTGAGAATTGTCATACGTTAATCACACGCCCTATATCTGGAACGTCAATTGACAATGTATTTAGTAATATTTCAAGTTCCCTTTCTATTAATGCTGTAGAATTTAATTTATCAGATCATAATATAATATCCTGTAAAGTAAAAATGAAAATTCCAAACTCTAATTACACTGAAATAATTCAGAAAAATTGCGATTATAATAAGCTTAAAGAACTTTTATTAAATGATAATTCCATTCAACAAAGTGGCAATCCATCTGTTGACACTTTAAATCTAGTACAAAGTCTATCAAATACAAGCATAAAGTCAACATATATAAAAAATAAAAAAGAATCCCTTAAAAATAAAATAACGCCATGGATGAATGAATATTTGCAGAATTTAATATTACTGAAGAAAAGAATTTTAAGGCAAAGAAGGAGAAATCCTAATGATGCTAATATCCAGATCAAACTCAGCAGATTAAGCAAAATTATTAAAACTACATATCGCGAATCTATGAATAATTATTATCAAGACCATCTTCACAGTTATCAACAAGATCCTAAAAAAAGTTGGAGGTTTTTAAATGAAAGTTTAGGAAGGAACATAAAAACACAAGTAAATCTAAACAATTCAAATGAGGAACTGATAACAGATGATGAAACTAAATGTGAACTTCTTAATAAATACTTTTTAGAAATACCAATATTAATGAAGGAACAAATTCAGTACTCCGCTAATGATTGCTTTAATGGACTTAGAACATTACGACATTGCCACAACATTTTTAGTTTCACTAATTCAACGTTAGAAGAAATATACCGGGTTACAACAAATCTGGCTACGAATAAAGCTCCTGGACACGATGGCTTATCGCCTAAAATATTTGCTAAATGTAGTATAGAGATATCGCCTTTTTTGTTAAACATTTTCAATAGCATAATTTTAACCTCACAGTATCCCGATGTATTGAAAATAACAAAAATCGTGCCAATACCAAAAATTGTAAATGCTAAATGCATTGTTACCTGTAATTGACAAAATTTTCGAGAAAATATTACATCAACAACTTTCGAATTATCTTGAAAACAACAACCTCTTGTACGACTGTCAATACGGGTTCAGGAGGGGCAGTGGTACTGAGAATGCTGTAGTTAATGTTGTGAATTATATATGCCACGGACTAGATCAGGGTTATAATGGTGTCGTTGGAATTTTCTACGATTTCTCAAAAACATTTGACCTAGTAGATCATGAGATCTTGTTTAAAAAGCTTGAATATTATGGAATTAGAAATGCAGCACTAAGGTTATTAAGAAGTTATTTGACTAATCGCAAACAATATGTTGAATTAAATAACAGACGAAGTTTTGTTGGTGATATTCAACATGGTGTTCCACAAGGCAGCGTTTTAGGACCACTGTTATTTACTGTTTATATAAATGACATTGTAAACCTTGAGCTCAATGGAAAAATGTACCTGTATGCCGATGATATTTCTATTTTTTACCCTTATAAACATGAGACAACGTTAAAAGCATACATGCAAAAAGATGCAGACATAATTTTTGAATATGCAAGGATAAATAAATTGGTCATTAATACGTCAAAAACTAAAATCATCCGATTTAAGCCATATTCAAGTATCAATGCTGAAACATTTAGCATCGTTGTAAATGGAGAAGAGGTTTTTGAGTGTGAATCTATAAAATATTTAGGAATTTTATTGCAAAGCAACCTGAGGTGGAATCTCCATATTGATAATATTAAGTCGAAAATATATCCAGTAATGGGAATTCTATATAAATTCAAATACAAATTCAATGAGAACACAAAATTTATGCTTTATCAGACATTGATCCATAGCCATTTAAACTATTTGATAATGATTTATGGCTGGAAAAATAGTACAGAATTACAGTCTTTACAAAGAGTACAAAACAAAGCCCTGAAAACCATATATAACCTGCCAATATCTTACCATACAATCACATTATATAAAGAAGTTAGTAAAAATATCTTGCCTGTAAATGAAATCTATAGGCTAAGGCTTCTAACTTTTGTTTTTAAATCTATTAACAACATTGGTCATAACACAATATCATGTTCAAAAAATCAAACAAGCCGCAATACGAGAAACAGTTCAAATTTAAGGACAACAAGATGCAGAATTGAAACGACAAAGCAAAGAATAGAATATATCGGTTGTTTTGAATATAATAATTTGCCTCAATGTATAAAGAATTTAAATACCATATCTGCTTTTAAGATAAATTTAAAGAAGTTTTTGTTAAATAATTTAGAAATGCTTCTAGGATAATTTTTCATTTTGAATTTATAAATGTATATGTATCAAACAGTTTAATTACATACCTTATATAGTGTATAAGTAAATGCCAACTAGCCTCAACAATGTCGCAAGACGCTGAGGCAATTGTATTTCAAACTGAAAACTTGTATATAAATAAATAAATAATAAAAAAAAAAAACTATAATCGGCTAATCTAATTCTGTTCAACTTTGCGAATACACACAATCCCATTTGCCAAAACAAAAGATACTAAGTGAACATTTCGTTAAGTCTCGATAAAATATCTTTTCAACATAACGAAACTGACCGGAATTTCCTTAGCTGGTATATGTGTACAATAATAACAAACAGCAAGTTGTAATGGCTATCGTACGTACATGTTATACATAAGAGTATAACAGCATAATAAAATATACAGTGTTGTTTACAACACATGATGGTAAGCAACACAGAGTACCGAGACTTGACAATTATGGCGTTTGAAAAACGCTGTAAACAGCAGCCTTAAGTGCCAGTTACCCATGCGTAACGTAACGTACCGTAGCGAATGTTCTCTTTTTATCATATGGAAAACAATGTAAACGCTTACCGAAACGTTCTCTCTCGTCAGCAAAACGGAACTATCTGTATAAAACAGAATTCTCTGATGTTTTTACATGACATTTACATGAGTGATGGGGCTATTGTATGCAGAGTTGCATTGCGGCACATAATGCCGTCTTTGGTACATTAAATAATAAATACTTATTGTTGTTTCTGTTGTGCTCACAAAACAATTTTAACAAAATAAATAAATAATATGTACGTATTTTGAGTGACGAAGTGGTGCGAATTCTCCTTTTTAAATACATATTCTTATGATTCCAATGTTCTTAAAGAATTATAAGAGCATTTTTTATTATTACTTTTCTAGCAAGAGGTATTGTTTTGCAATTTAATACAAAAAAATTACTTTGAATTGAACAAAATTCAACTGTACTTATTTCTAAATTCCATAAATATTGAAATATTGAATTAGAAACAAATCAATTTTTAACAAATGCTATTTCATACTTGGAACAACGATACGATTTCGGAGATGAATCAATTTACAAACACATATCAGTTTTAAATCTGCAACAATCTCTTCTGTCATGGGATACATTATCAGAGCTTCCAAAAATTTTACAGATATCAAATTCTATTGATAATGATTATTGCTGTCTTCGAGAAGTGTTTGATCAATTGCCAAAAGATATTCCGATTGACAAAATATGGACTTACTTTTTCAAAACAAGTGATAAAAATAACTTGATAAATAGGAATAGAATGGGATTTGACCATATAAAGGCTGACATACATACATACATAATTGGTCATTACAACCCTTCAGTCAGGATTCGCTAGTTATAAAGGCTGAACTTTGATGAAAATTGTAAAAAAAATTACTAACGCCTAAAGGAACAGAACTAGTTAAGTCTGTTACTAAAAGTACAAGGTACATGTGGAAAAATTAACTTAATTGAATGTAAATTAATTGTAAGATGTTTATATTATCTGACGTAGACTGAATTGTAATAGTTAAAAATGTAAAAGTTAAAAATTATTATTTTTATTAGTACTTTTTATTATTTATTAATAGTTTCACACAAAAATTGCATTTTTTATTAACTCGCGCCAATATAAAAAACCCACCTCGAAAACTAACAAAACATAAATAGACAAAACAGTCTGAGAGGGACAGAAATACGTTTTGGTAATATTTACTGTCCCTTTCACATTCAATTGGCAATTGTCAAATTCCGTGTCGCCTCTGTGTACTCTGTGGTAAGCAACACAAGTTATAACGGACGTAACAAATAATTTTTATGGATTTTTATGTTTACTTCAATATTAATTCTACAGCACAATTATAAAATTATTTTAATTTTACAAAAATAAGGTTAGATTTACATATTGCATCTAGCATTAACTTCAAAAAGGAAAAATAGCCACGTAAATTTTAAAAAATTTCCTCCGCATCGACAAACTTTTCGTAAAATTTTGACATTCAGTTAATCAATTAATCATCACTTGTCGCTGTTGTAGCAAAACACGCTCACTTTGTTAAATACACCTAGCTAAGTTGAAATATCAATGAAAAAATATGTACATTTTGCACTTTTTGTACTATTTATACTTGTCTGACATGAACTGATATTTAGTAGATTTTAATTATGTTTTAGACCCCCAAAACTTTTTTCAGTTTCTAGAATAATTATTACTGTAAAACAAACTGTGTATAGTACTTATCAAAATATTTATTAATTTGGATTTTGACTTTTTGAAGTATTCAGCAATAATTTCTTACACTTATGAAAATCGAAAACAAAAAACAAACTGTTATGAATGCCGTGTGTTAAGAGCTGTAATTATTGGTAGATTTTCTGTACAAGTTATTTCCCATTGCTGTGCTTCGCTGGGTTGGGGAATTTGATGAAGAAAATGTTGTAGATGGTGATGATAGTGCTGTATCGGTTAAATTTGAATTATTGACCCCTGAAATTGTTGGCAGGTGTATTGGGGCATAAGTGGGTGATGTTGACACATCCGTTGATCGAATGCTTGTTATATCAGAGAGTACATTGGCATTTGTCAATATTTGGTGAGCTGCTAAATTCATTTCTTCCGCTGTCATGTCTAGGGCTTCTTGCATTTCACGAGTTGCCGAGCCTACAAAATCTGAATCACAATATTTGCCAAGACCTTCAGCGACAAGAACCTGTGAAAAAAAAAACAATGAAAATCTTGCGTTTCTTCTGTCAAAAGTATAAGCTTTCATATGAAAAAGATTACATATGTTATACTTACACTTCCTACAAGACTCTCTGCTAAACCGTTCATTTCACACGAAATCGATGCCATTCCTTGGAATTGTGTTAAATATGGACTGGCTGGTGTCGATGGTATCATTCTTTCTTGCCCCGATATATTACCATTAGCTAATAAAACATTAAATTAGTGAAGTAAAACAATCGTTATATAATATTTTCTACAATGAATTTAACAGTTATGCTGTATATACAACAACCACAAGATTACATGCAAGCAAAAAAAGAAAAGAATTCGTTAGAAAATTTTATGTGTTCTTAAAAATTTGGTGTTGGTATTTAATAAAAATATTGACAGGATGTTAAGCTTCCATAATATACTTTGGAAATTTATAAAGTAATAATAATAATAAATTGTTTTCCCGATTTCAACACTTATAAAGAATTTTTCGTTTTCACTATGGTATTAAAATTTAACTTCTTTAAATTTTTTTACATTATTTTTAAATTAGATTATTCTACGACCCTGAACTGAAACCTAACAAAAAGTGAATCAATTACAAAGTGACTGTTACTAATTTAAAAAATAAATTAGAATTCTACTTTGATGGTGAATATACAAAAAAAAACATTTACTTACAGACTTTAGTGTAGAGTAAAATGTCATTATACATAAACTTGATGTAAAAAGACTACTTACACATCTTTAGAAGTCCCTTTATTCTCGATATTTTTCTACAATTTTAAAATGTAATTTAATTTTTGTTTTTAATCACTCTATAACATGCTAGTAGCAAATCTGATATACAGTTATCGGTAACATTACATTAACGATACTATGTAGAACAATATCTGTTCACACGAGTGAACAAATACACAAACCTAACCCTGACTTCCAATAGGACAACACAAACATCTTTAAAAAACAATAACAATAATAACACCACCACACATCAACATTCATCATACATATCAAAATTCACCACACACATCACGTATACACATTCTTCAATAAGTTCAAAAGGATTGTTTATATCCTTTTAGATCAGTTGATTATCGACAGTGAACAACGAAAAGCCCTGTGCAAAAGTGATTTACATATAACATTTAATGCATTCATATTAAATACATATTTATCTAATAACAAAACTTTAATTGTGAACTTAAAAATTTAATTGTGAACTTAAAATCAAATAGTGAACACACCATATATTGTAAAACAAACACAGATATAAATACGTTTTATAACGTTTTAAATAAATCAATAGAAATCAAACACTAACTAACATCTATTTGAATATATATAAAATTAATACCAAAGGTTTGTGCGTTACCTATTTATATACCCTACTCCTCTTACCCCACATACTAACCCTACCCCATAACCCGTACGTTCAATATCTTTTTCCGGCTTGGAACATGTCTGCGTACATAAAACGATTTTCTGTCAAATATTGTGACAGATAAATGTATATTTTGTACAACTTTCGTTTAAAATCAAGTTCTTACGTTATTTAAAATATCAAAGAGATTTTTTCGATTCATAATTAAAAATTTAAAACCATTTTGTATCGGAAAGGTAAAAAAGTCCTGCAGAGTGGAAAATTATTATAAATTTGTGGAAAAAGTTTAAGAATAGTTGGCCAAACGATAGGAAGATCTCGGTTTTCTATACAAAGATTGATAAGTATCTATAAGAAAGCAAAAGAATTTGTCTGAAAGGGTCCCTACAAATTTATATAAAAAAATAGAAAGTATTTTATTGAAATCTTAAGATGACCGTTTTCAAAATAGCAAATGATGTTGAAATCCACTTTAAATAAACAGTTTACATCTACACTATTCGCAAAATATTAAAAAACATTATTACCACGATAGCGTAGCACAAAGAAATTTATAATTTTCGCTCTTTAAAAAACAAATGAAAACAACGTTCGCCATGCTTCCAGAGTTCTAAAAAATGTATTGTAGCATGTCTAGTGGGTCTGCTTCGATATATTGAGGGAAAGGAAATTTAGATATTTAAAAACCCAATTACTTCAAAGTGTAATGATAGTGACCACTATATGGTAGATAAAGTCAAACAGTGGCTTCCAAACATCAAGCAACTTCAAAATTTACACATGCTAAAATTGAGGAAGAAGCAGAGTGGAATAATCATTGTTAACAATTTGACGTTTTTCCCGTCGAATCTGACGTTTTTGAAATGCCAATTACATGAAAAAATGCTTTTTAGCGGTTAGCTTGAAATCTGTTTACAACGTTTTAGCGTTTTTTCCAAGGTTGAATTATATGATATAACTAAGAAAAAACGCAACCATGTATTTGTATTCGAGATTCGTATAACGGTTAGTAGAAAAAGTACAAAGTAAAAATCGAAAACGTAAAGTTGAAATTTATTTCAAATGAAGGTGAAGCTTAAAGTGTTGTGTTTAAAATAAGAAGGCAGAAAAAAATATCAAAAAAGTAAGTACATGACAAAAAAAGATAAAATTGTTACAACATAAATTATATGAATATAATTTTAAAATGTACATTTAAATTGAATTTTCTCTTTAAAAAGTTATGGCACCTTAGTATCCACAAAAGTTTCGAAACGAATGGCTGGACCATTATAAACTAAAAGGATGGCTAACAAAAAATGAAAAAGATCTTACAAAAAGTTCTTGCAAGTATTCCAAATGTGTCTTATACGGAAAGTTGAGTGATTTAATTAATCACGGAGAAACCCAAAAACATAAAACCGTAGCCTCTTTAAGAGGTTCATGTTGCCAGAAAACTTTAAAATGCTAAAAACTATTAATTTACTTTCAGTTGAAAATGTTTTAAAAGCTAATAAGGATGATATAATTCCACTTTTATCCTTGTTTTCAAAAAGTAAAGATTTAATTGATGCTATAAACTCTCCATATAAAAATATTTTATATATTTGTAATGGAATGAAGCGGCATCAACACCTGACTTTTGGACTGAATTTTATAACTACAAAGACTCTGCTGGAAATAACACCTTCAAATAATTAGCAGAATTCGCATTGGATGTTTTGTCACTTCCGTGGTCTAATGCAGACGTTGAAAAAGTGTTTAGCCAACTCAACCTAGTTAAAAAAACTACGAAACAGGCTAATAACCAGTACAGTAAATGATGTGCTTCGAGTAAGGTAAATTTACTTTTAACGCAAACATTTAAAGTTATATATATTTTTTTATTAAAATATTGTTACGCAAATCGAAATGACCTAATATCGTTTAACAACGATACAAATACACACTAACACTAAGAATACAATGAACGTGCTGATTATCTAAAGCTGCACGCACACATATGTACGACGAACCTGGTTGTGCCTGGTACCAACAACAGCATGTAGGGATAGACAACATAAGCAAAGTACACAAACAACAATGTATTAGCAATAGAGCTCTCGAGAAGGCGAGATCACGAACATTCCACTTCAAGAATGTTCGTTAGACTGGTTGTGTCGGACTATAAAAGGGCTGGACAAAGCAGGCAGCAGTCAGTAAGAATTCAGTCAGCTTTGGCTGAAGTTGCGTGTGAACAAAACAAGTCGTGGTTGTAAAGCGAATAGTTGTGTGATAAGAACTAGTAAAGTGAATAAACAGATTATTATTGTTGTATCGTTAAGTTGTATACGGTGGCACACAAAAGTAGTGTAAAGAATAAAGAGAGTTTAACTGAAATTAAATACATATTTGTTTTTACTTTGTTTGCAATTAACGAACTCATATTTAAACGTTTTTGAAAAGGTAAAAACGTAACAATTGGTGTCAGAAGTGGGATTGCAAAATTCAAAAGTAAAAATAAATAAATAAATAAAAAAAAATTATTAATTAAAATGAAGCTCACCGAACTAAGAGGGGAACGACTGAAACGAGAGTTGGGTAAACTGCCGACAACGGGAACGAAGAATGAACTCCAAAGGCGGTTAAGGGAACATCTGCAGCTTCAGGGCATTAACATCGATTATCACGATTTCGAAGACGAAGAGGAATGAGAATTACAAGCCCCTTCAACTCCTAGCGGTGCTGACATAAATTTGTTGTTAGCCGCAATGATGGAGAAAATGCAAGTAGCAAACGCTTACCGAAACGTTCTCTCTCGTCAGCAAAACGGAACTATCTGTATAAAACAGAATTCTCTGATGTTTTTACATGACATTTACATGAGTGATGGGGCTATTGTATGCAGAGTTGCATTGCGGCACATAATGCCGTCTTTGGTACATTAAATAATAAATACTTATTGTTGTTTCTGTTGTGCTCACAAAACAATTTTAACAAAATAAATAAATAATATGTACGTATTTTGAGTGACGAAGTGGTGCGAATTCTCCTTTTTAAATACATATTCTTATGATTCCAATGTTCTTAAAGAATTATAAGAGCATTTTTTATTATTACTTTTCTAGCAAGAGGTATTGTTTTGCAATTTAATACAAAAAAATTACTTTGAATTGAACAAAATTCAACTGTACTTATTTCTAAATTCCATAAATATTGAAATATTGAATTAGAAGCAAATCAATTTTTAACAAATGCTATTTCATACTTGGAACAACGATACGATTTCGGAGATGAATCAATTTACAAACACATATCAGTTTTAAATCTGCAACAATCTCCTCTGTCATGGGATACATTATCAGAGCTTCCAAAAATTTTACAGATATCAAATTCTATTGATAATGATTATTGCTGTCTTCGAGAAGTGTTTGATCAATTGCCAAAAGATATTCCGATTGACAAAATATGGACTTACTTTTTCAAAAAAAGTGATAAAAATAACTTGATAAATAGGAATAGAATGGGATTTGACCTTATAAAGGCTGACATACATACATACATAATTGGTCATTACAACCCTTCAGTCAGGATTCGCTAGTTATAAAGGCTGAACTTTGATGAAAATTGTAAAAAAAATTACTAACGCCTAAAGGAACAGAACTAGTTAAGTCTGTTACTAAAAGTACAAGGTACATGTGGAAAAATTAACTTAATTGAATGTAAATTAATTGTAAGATGTTTATATTATCTGACGTAGACTGAATTGTAATAGTTAAAAATGTAAAAGTTAAAAATTATTATTTTTATTAGTACTTTTTATTATTTATTAATAGTTTCACACAAAAATTGCATTTTTTATTAACTCGCGCCAATATAAAAAACCCACCTCGAAAACTAACAAAACATAAATAGACAAAACAGTCTGAGAGGGACAGAAATACGTTTTGGTAATATTTACTGTCCCTTTCACATTCAATTGGCAATTGTCAAATTCCGTGTCGCCTCTGTGTACTCTGTGGTAAGCAACACAAGTTATAACGGACGTAACAAATAATTTTTATGGATTTTTATGTTTACTTCAATATTAATTCTACAGCACAATTATAAAATTATTTTAATTTTACAAAAATAAGGTTAGATTTACATATTGCATCTAGCATTAACTTCAAAAAGGAAAAATAGCCACGTAAATTTTAAAAAATTTCCTCCGCATCGACAAACTTTTCGTAAAATTTTGACATTCAGTTAATCAATTAATCATCACTTGTCGCTGTTGTAGCAAAACACGCTCACTTTGTTAAATACACCTAGCTAAGTTGAAATATCAATGAAAAAATATGTACATTTTGCACTTTTTGTACTATTTATACTTGTCTGACATGAACTGATATTTAGTAGATTTTAATTATGTTTTAGACCCCCAAAACTTTTTTCAGTTTCTAGAATAATTATTACTGTAAAACAAACTGTGTATAGTACTTATCAAAATATTTATTAATTTGGATTTTGACTTTTTGAAGTATTCAGCAATAATTTCTTACACTTATGAAAATCGAAAACAAAAAACAAACTGTTATGAATGCCGTGTGTTAAGAGCTGTAATTATTGGTAGATTTTCTGTACAAGTTATTTCCCATTGCTGTGCTTCGCTGGGTTGGGGAATTTGATGAAGAAAATGTTGTAGATGGTGATGATAGTGCTGTATCGGTTAAATTTGAATTATTGACCCCTGAAATTGTTGGCAGGTGTATTGGGGCATAAGTGGGTGATGTTGACACATCCGTTGATCGAATGCTTGTTATATCAGAGAGTACATTGGCATTTGTCAATATTTGGTGAGCTGCTAAATTCATTTCTTCCGCTGTCATGTCTAGGGCTTCTTGCATTTCACGAGTTGCCGAGCCTACAAAATCTGAATCACAATATTTGCCAAGACCTTCAGCGACAAGAACCTGTGAAAAAAAAAACAATGAAAATCTTGCGTTTCTTCTGTCAAAAGTATAAGCTTTCATATGAAAAAGATTACATATGTTATACTTACACTTCCTACAAGACTCTCTGCTAAACCGTTCATTTCACACGAAATCGATGCCATTCCTTGGAATTGTGTTAAATATGGACTGGCTGGTGTCGATGGTATCATTCTTTCTTGCCCCGATATATTACCATTAGCTAATAAAACATTAAATTAGTGAAGTAAAACAATCGTTATATAATATTTTCTACAATGAATTTAACAGTTATGCTGTATATACAACAACCACAAGATTACATGCAAGCAAAAAAAGAAAAGAATTCGTTAGAAAATTTTATGTGTTCTTAAAAATTTGGTGTTGGTATTTAATAAAAATATTGACAGGATGTTAAGCTTCCACAATATACTTTGGAAATTTATAAAGTAATAATAATAATAAATTGTTTTCCCGATTTCAACACTTATAAAGAATTTTTCGTTTTCACTATGGTATTAAAATTTAACTTCTTTAAATTTTTTTACATTATTTTTAAATTAGATTATTCTACGACCCTGAACTGAAACCTAACAAAAAGTGAATCAATTACAAAGTGACTGTTACTAATTTAAAAAATAAATTAGAATTCTACTTTGATGGTGAATATACAAAAAAAAACATTTACTTACAGACTTTAGTGTAGAGTAAAATGTCATTATACATAAACTTGATGTAAAAAGACTACTTACACATCTTTAGAAGTCCCTTTATTCTCGATATTTTTCTACAATTTTAAAATGTAATTTAATTTTTGTTTTTAATCACTCTATAACATGCTAGTAGCAAATCTGATATACAGTTATCGGTAACATTACATTAACGATACTATGTAGAACAATATCTGTTCACACGAGTGAACAAATACACAAACCTAACCCTGACTTCCAATAGGACAACACAAACATCTTTAAAAAACAATAACAATAATAACACCACCACACATCAACATTCATCATACATATCAAAATTCACCACACACATCACGTATACACATTCTTCAATAGGTTCAAAAGGATTGTTTATATCCTTTTAGATCAGTTGATTATCGACAGTGAACAACGAAAAGCCCTGTGCAAAAGTGATTTACATATAACATTTAATGCATTCATATTAAATACATATTTATCTAATAACAAAACTTTAATTGTGAACTTAAAAATTTAATTTTGAACTTAAAATCAAATAGTGAACACACCATATATTGTAAAACAAACACAGATATAAATACGTTTTATAACGTTTTAAATAAATCAATAGAAATCAAACACTAACTAACATCTATTTGAATATATATAAAATTAATACCAAAGGTTTGTGCGTTACCTATTTATATACCCTACTCCTCTTACCCCACATACTAACCCTACCCCATAACCCGTACGTTCAATATCTTTTTCCGGCTTGGAACATGTCTGCGTACATAAAACGATTTTCTGTCAAATATTGTGACAGATAAATGTATATTTTGTACAACTTTCGTTTAAAATCAAGTTCTTACGTTATTTAAAATATCAAAGAGATTTTTTCGATTCATAATTAAAAATTTAAAACCATTTTGTATCGGAAAGGTAAAAAAGTCCTGCAGAGTGGAAAATTATTATAAATTTGTGGAAAAAGTTTAAGAATAGTTGGCCAAACGATAGGAAGATCTCGGTTTTCTATACAAAGATTGATAAGTATCTATAAGAAAGCAAAAGAATTTGTCTGAAAGGGTCCCTACAAATTTATATAAAAAAATAGAAAGTATTTTATTGAAATCTTAAGATGACCGTTTTCAAAATAGCAAATGATGTTGAAATCCACTTTAAATAAACAGTTTACATCTACACTATTCGCAAAATATTAAAAAACATTATTACCACGATAACGTAGCACAAAGAAATTTATAATATTCGCTCTTTAAAAAACAAATGAAAACAACGTTCGCCATGCTTCCAGAGTTCTAAAAAAATGTATTGTAGCATGTCTAGTGGGTCTGCTTCGATATATTGAGGGAAAGGAAATTTAGATATTTAAAAACCCAATTACTTCAAAGTGTAATGATAGTGACCACTATATGGTAGATAAAGTCAAACAGTGGCTTCCAAACATCAAGCAACTTCAAAATTTACACATGCTAAAAGTGAGGAAGAAGCAGAGTGGAATAATCATTGTTAACAATTTGACGTTTTTCCCGTCGAATCTGACGTTTTTGAAATGCCAATTACATGAAAAAATGCTTTTTAGCGGTTAGCTTGAAATCTGTTTACAACGTTTTAGCGTTTTTTCCAAGGTTGAATTATATGATATAACTAAGAAAAAACGCAACCATGTATTTGTATTCGAGATTCGTATAACGGTTAGTAGAAAAAGTACAAAGTAAAAATCGAAAACGTAAAGTTGAAATTTATTTCAAATGAAGGTGAAGCTTAAAGTGTTGTGTTTAAAATAAGAAGGCAGAAAAAAATATCAAAAAAGTAAGTACATGACAAAAAAAGATAAAATTGTTACAACATAAATTATATGAATATAATTTTAAAATGTACATTTAAATTGAATTTTCTCTTTAAAAAGTTATGGCACCTTAGTATCCACAAAAGTTTCGAAACGAATGGCTGGACCATTATAAACTAAAAGGATGGCTAACAAAAAATGAAAAAGATCTTACAAAAAGTTCTTGCAAGTATTCCAAATGTGTCTTATACGGAAAGTTGAGTGATGTAATTAATCACTGAGAAACCCAAAAACATAAAACCGTAGCCTCTTTAAGAGGTTCATGTTGCCAGAAAACTTTAAAATGCTAAAAACTATTAATTTACTTTCAGTTGAAAATGTTTTAAAAGCTAATAAGGATGATATAATTCCACTTTTATCCTTGTTTTCAAAAAGTAAAGATTTAATTGATGCTATAAACTCTCCATATAAAAATATTTTATATATTTGTAATGGAATGAAGCGGCATCAACACCTGACTTTTGGACTGAATTTTATAACTACAAAGACTCTGCTGGAAATAACACCTTCAAATAATTAGCAGAATTCGCATTGGATGTTTTGTCACTTCCGTGGTCTAATGCAGACGTTGAAAAAGTGTTTAGCCAACTCAACCTAGTTAAAAAAACTACGAAACAGGCTAATAACCAGTACAGTAAATGATGTGCATCGAGTAAGGTAAATTTACTTTTAACGCAAACATTTAAAGTTATATATATTTTTTTATTAAAATATTGTTACGCAAATCGAAATGACCTAATATCGTTTAACAACGATACAAATACACACTAACACTAAGAATACAATGAACGTGCTGATTATCTAAAGCTGCACGCACACATATGTACGACGAACCTGGTTGTGCCTGGTACCAACAACAGCATGTAGGGATAGACAACATAAGCAAAGTACACAAACAACAATGTATTAGCAATAGAGCTCTCGAGAAGGCGAGATCACGAACATTCCACTTCAAGAATGTTCGTTAGACTGGTTGTGTCGGACTATAAAAGGGCTGGACAAAGCAGGCAGCAGTCAGTAAGAATTCAGTCAGCTTTGGCTGAAGTTGCGTGTGAACAAAACAAGTCGTGGTTGTAAAGCGAATAGTTGTGTGATAAGAACTAGTAAAGTGAATAAACAGATTATTATTGTTGTATCGTTAAGTTGTATACGGTGGCACACAAAAGTAGTGTAAAGAATAAAGAGAGTTTAACTGAAATTAAATACATATTTGTTTTTACTTTGTTTGAAATTAACGAACTCATATTTAAACGTTTTTGAAAAGGTAAAAACGTAACAATTGGTGTCAGAAGTGGGATTGCAAAATTCAAAAGTAAAAATAAATAAATAAATAAAAAAAAATTATTAATTAAAATGAAGCTCACCGAACTAAGAGGGGAACGACTGAAACGAGAGTTGGGTAAACTGCCGACAACGGGAACGAAGAATGAACTCCAAAGGCGGTTAAGGGAACATCTGCAGCTTCAGGGCATTAACATCGATTATCACGATTTCGAAGACGAAGAGGAACGAGAATTACAAGCCCCTTCAACTCCTAGCGGTGCTGACATAAATTTGTTGTTAGCCGCAATGATGGAGAAAATGCAAGTAGCAAACGCTTACCGAAACGTTCTCTCTCGTCAGCAAAACGGAACTATCTGTATAAAACAGAATTCTCTGATGTTTTTACATGACATTTACATGAGTGATGGGGCTATTGTATGCAGAGTTGCATTGCGGCACATAATGCCGTCTTTGGTACATTAAATAATAAATACTTATTGTTGTTTCTGTTGTGCTCACAAAACAATTTTAACAAAATAAATAAATAATATGTACGTATTTTGAGTGACGAAGTGGTGCGAATTCTCCTTTTTAAATACATATTCTTATGATTCCAATGTTCTTAAAGAATTATAAGAGCATTTTTTATTATTACTTTTCTAGCAAGAGGTATTGTTTTGCAATTTAATACAAAAAAATTACATTGAATTGAACAAAATTCAACTGTACTTATTTCTAAATTCCATAAATATTGAAATATTGAATTAGAAGCAAATCAATTTTTAACAAATGCTATTTCATACTTGGAACAACGATACGATTTCGGAGATGAATCAATTTACAAACACATATCAGTTTTAAATCTGCAACAATCTCTTCTGTCATGGGATACATTATCAGAGCTTCCAAAAATTTTACAGATATCAAATTCTATTGATAATGATTATTGCTGTCTTCGAGAAGTGTTTGATCAATTACCAAAAGATATTCCGATTGACAAAATATGGACTTACTTTTTCAAAAAAAGTGATAAAAATAACTTGATAAATAGGAATAGAATGGGATTTGACCTTATAAAGGCTGACGTACATACATACATAATTGGTCATTACAACCCTTCAGTCAGGATTCGCTAGTTATAAAGGCTGAACTTTGATGAAAATTGTAAAAAAAATTACTAACGCCTAAAGGAACAGAACTAGTTAAGTCTGTTACTAAAAGTACAAGGTACATGTGGAAAAATTAACTTAATTGAATGTAAATTAATTGTAAGATGTTTATATTATCTGACGTAGACTGAATTGTAATAGTTAAAAATGTAAAAGTTAAAAATTATTATTTTTATTAGTACTTTTTATTATTTATTAATAGTTTCACACAAAAATTTCATTTTTTATTAACTCGCGCCAATATAAAAAACCCACCTCGAAAACTAACAAAACATAAATAGACAAAACAGTCTGAGAGGGACAGAAATACGTTTTGGTAATATTTACTGTCCCTTTCACATTCAATTGGCAATTGTCAAATTCCGTGTCGCCTCTGTGTACTCTGTGGTAAGCAACACAAGTTATAACGGACGTAACAAATAATTTTTATGGATTTTTATGTTTACTTCAATATTAATTCTACAGCACAATTATAAAATTATTTTAATTTTACAAAAATAAGGTTAGATTTACATATTGCATCTAGCATTAACTTCAAAAAGGAAAAATAGCCACGTAAATTTTAAAAAATTTCCTCCGCATCGACAAACTTTTCGTAAAATTTTGACATTCAGTTAATCAATTAATCATCACTTGTCGCTGTTGTAGCAAAACACGCTCACTTTGTTAAATACACCTAGCTAAGTTGAAATATCAATGAAAAAATATGTACATTTTGCACTTTTTGTACTATTTATACTTGTCTGACATGAACTGATATTTAGTAGATTTTAATTATGTTTTAGACCCCCAAAACTTTTTTCAGTTTCTAGAATAATTATTACTGTAAAACAAACTGTGTATAGTACTTATCAAAATATTTATTAATTTGGATTTTGACTTTTTGAAGTATTCAGCAATAATTTCTTACACTTATGAAAATCGAAAACAAAAAACAAACTGTTATGAATGCCGTGTGTTAAGAGCTGTAATTATTGGTAGATTTTCTGTACAAGTTATTTCCCATTGCTGTGCTTCGCTGGGTTGGGGAATTTGATGAAGAAAATGTTGTAGATGGTGATGATAGTGCTGTATCGGTTAAATTTGAATTATTGACCCCTGAAATTGTTGGCAGGTGTATTGGGGCATAAGTGGGTGATGTTGACACATCCGTTGATCGAATGCTTGTTATATCAGAGAGTACATTGGCATTTGTCAATATTTGGTGAGCTGCTAAATTCATTTCTTCCGCTGTCATGTCTAGGGCTTCTTGCATTTCACGAGTTGCCGAGCCTACAAAATCTGAATCACAATATTTGCCAAGACCTTCAGCGACAAGAACCTGTGAAAAAAAAAAACAATGAAAATCTTGCGTTTCTTCTGTCAAAAGTATAAGCTTTCATATGAAAAAGATTACATATGTTATACTTACACTTCCTACAAGACTCTCTGCTAAACCGTTCATTTCACACGAAATCGATGCCATTCCTTGGAATTGTGTTAAATATGGACTGGCTGGTGTCGATGGTATCATTCTTTCTTGCCCCGATATATTACCATTAGCTAATAAAACATTAAATTAGTGAAGTAAAACAATCGTTATATAATATTTTCTACAATGAATTTAACAGTTATGCTGTATATACAACAACCACAAGATTACATGCAAGCAAAAAAAGAAAAGAATTCGTTAGAAAATTTTATGTGTTCTTAAAAATTTGGTGTTGGTATTTAATAAAAATATTGACAGGATATTAAGCTTCCACAATATACTTTGGAAATTTATAAAGTAATAATAATAATAAATTGTTTTCCCGATTTCAACACTTATAAAGAATTTTTCGTTTTCACTATGGTATTAAAATTTAACTTCTTTAAATTTTTTTACATTATTTTTAAATTAGATTATTCTACGACCCTGAACTGAAACCTAACAAAAAGTGAATCAATTACAAAGTGACTGTTACTAATTTAAAAAATAAATTAGAATTCTACTTTGATGGTGAATATACAAAAAAAAACATTTACTTACAGACTTTAGTGTAGAGTAAAATGTCATTATACATAAACTTGATGTAAAAAGACTACTTACACATCTTTAGAAGTCCCTCTATTCTCGATATTTTTCTACAATTTTAAAATGTAATTTAATTTTTGTTTTTAATCACTCTATAACATGCTAGTAGCAAATCTGATATACAGTTATCGGTAACATTACATTAACGATACTATGTAGAACAATATCTGTTCACACGAGTGAACAAATACACAAACCTAACCCTGACTTCCAATAGGACAACACAAACATCTTTAAAAAACAATAACAATAATAACACCACCACACATCAACATTCATCATACATATCAAAATTCACCACACACATCACGTATACACATTCTTCAATAGGTTCAAAAGGATTGTTTATATCCTTTTAGATCAGTTGATTATCGACAGTGAACAACGAAAATCCCTGTGCAAAAGTGATTTACATATAACATTTAATGCATTCATATTAAATACATATTTATCTAATAACAAAACTTTAATTGTGAACTTAAAAATTTAATTGTGAACTTAAAATCAAATAGTGAACACACCATATATTGTAAAACAAACACAGATATAAATACGTTTTATAACGTTTTAAATAAATCAATAGAAATCAAACACTAACTAACATCTATTTGAATATATATAAAATTAATACCAAAGGTTTGTGCGTTACCTATTTATATACCCTACTCCTCTTACCCCACATACTAACCCTACCCCATAACCCGTACGTTCAATATCTTTTTCCGGCTTGGAACATGTCTGCGTACATAAAACGATTTTCTGTCAAATATTGTGACAGATAAATGTATATTTTGTACAACTTTCGTTTAAAATCAAGTTCTTACGTTATTTAAAATATCAAAGAGATTTTTTCGATTCATAATTAAAAATTTAAAACCATTTTGTATCGGAAAGGTAAAAAAGTCCTGCAGAGTGGAAAATTATTATAAATTTGTGGAAAAAGTTTAAGAATAGTAGGCCAAACGATAGGAAGATCTCGGTTTTCTATACAAAGATTGATAAGTATCTATAAGAAAGCAAAAGAATTTGTCTGAAAGGGTCCCTACAAATTTATATAAAAAAATAGAAAGTATTTTATTGAAATCTTAAGATGACCGTTTTCAAAATAGCAAATGATGTTGAAATCCACTTTAAATAAACAGTTTACATCTACACTATTCGCAAAATATTAAAAAACATTATTACCACGATAGCGTAGCACAAAGAAATTTATAATTTTCGCTCTTTAAAAAACAAATGAAAACAACGTTCGCCATGCTTCCAGAGTTCTAAAAAAATGTATTGTAGCATGTCTAGTGGGTCTGCTTCGATATATTGAGGGAAAGGAAATTTAGATATTTAAAAACCCAATTACTTCAAAGTGTAATGATAGTGACCACTATATGGTAGATAAAGTCAAACAGTGGCTTCCAAACATCAAGCAACTTCAAAATTTACACATGCTAAAAGTGAGGAAGAAGCAGAGTGGAATAATCATTGTTAACAATTTGACGTTTTTCCCGTCGAATCTGACGTTTTTGAAATGCCAATTACATGAAAAAATGCTTTTTAGCGGTTAGCTTGAAATCTGTTTACAACGTTTTAGCGTTTTTTCCAAGGTTGAATTATATGATATAACTAAGAAAAAACGCAACCATGTATTTGTATTCGAGATTCGTATAACGGTTAGTAGAAAAAGTACAAAGTAAAAATCGAAAACGTAAAGTTGAAATTTATTTCAAATGAAGGTGAAGCTTAAAGTGTTGTGTTTAAAATAAGAAGGCAGAAAAAAATATCAAAAAAGTAAGTACATGACAAAAAAAGATAAAATTGTTACAACATAAATTATATGAATATAATTTTAAAATGTACATTTAAATTGAATTTTCTCTTTAAAAAGTTATGGCACCTTAGTATCCACAAAAGTTTCGAAACGAATGGCTGGACCATTATAAACTAAAAGGATGGCTAACAAAAAATGAAAAAGATCTTACAAAAAGTTCTTGCAAGTATTCCAAATGTGTCTTATACGGAAAGTTGAGTGATTTAATTAATCACGGAGAAACCCAAAAACATAAAACCGTAGCCTCTTTAAGAGGTTCATGTTGCCAGAAAACTTTAAAATGCTAAAAACTATTAATTTACTTTCAGTTGAAAATGTTTTAAAAGCTAATAAGGATGATATAATTCCACTTTTATCCTTGTTTTCAAAAAGTAAAGATTTAATTGATGCTATAAACTCTCCATATAAAAATATTTTATATATTTGTAATGGAATGAAGCGGCATCAACACCTGACTTTTGGACTGAATTTTATAACTACAAAGACTCTGCTGGAAATAACACCTTCAAATAATTAGCAGAATTCGCATTGGATGTTTTGTCACTTCCGTGGTCTAATGCAGACGTTGAAAGAGTGTTTAGCCAACTCAACCTAGTTAAAAAAACTACGAAACAGGCTAATAACCAGTACAGTAAATGATGTGCTTCGAGTAAGGTAAATTTACTTTTAACGCAAACATTTAAAGTTATATATATTTTTTTATTAAAACATTGTTACGCAAATCGAAATGACCTAATATCGTTTAACAACGATACAAATACACACTAACACTAAGAATACAATGAACGTGCTGATTATCTAAAGCTGCACGCACACATATGTACGACGAACCTGGTTGTGCCTGGTACCAACAACAGCATGTATGTGATAAAAAGGGATAGACAACATAAGCAAAGTACACAAACAACAATGTATTAGCAATAGAGCTCTCGAGAAGGCGAGATCACGAACATTCCACTTCAAGAATGTTCGTTAGACTGGTTGTGTCGGACTATAAAAGGGCTGGACAAAGCAGGCAGCAGTCAGTAAGAATTCAGTCAGCCTTGGCTGAAGTTGTGTGTGAACAAAACAAGTCGTGGTTGTAAAGCGAATAGTTGTGTGATAAGAACTAGTAAAGTGAATAAACAGATTATTATTGTTGTATCGTTAAGTTGTATACGGTGGCACACAAAAGTAGTGTAAAGAATAAAGAGAGTTTAACTGAAATTAAATACATATTTGTTTTTACTTTGTTTGCAATTAACGAACTCATATTTAAACGTTTTTGAAAAGGTAAAAACGTAACAATTGGTGTCAGAAGTGGGATTGCAAAATTCAAAAGTAAAAATAAATAAATAAATAAAAAAAAATTATTAATTAAAATGAAGCTCACCGAACTAAGAGGGGAACGACTGAAACGAGAGTTGGGTAAACTGCCGACAACGGGAACGAAGAATGAACTCCAAAGGCGGTTAAGGGAACATCTGCAGCTTCAGGGCATTAACATCGATTATCACGATTTCGAAGACGAAGAGGAACGAGAATTACAAGCCCCTTCAACTCCTAGCGGTGCTGACATAAATTTGTTGTTAGCCGCAATGATGGAGAAAATGCAAGTAGCAAACCAAAAGCTATTTGCTGATGTACGAGAAGCTTCTAGAACCGAAAATCAAAAACTTCTAGCTGAAGTGCAAGAAGCTTGTAGAACCGAAAATCAAAAACTTCTAGCTGAGATCCAGAAGCTATTTGAAGCTTCTAGAGCCGAAAACCAGAAACTATTTGAAGCTTCTAGAGCTGAAAACCATAAACTGCAAGCAGCAATTTTGACAAAAATTGAAAAGGAGCTCGAAGCGACAATAGGGAAGCTGGAGGAAATACATGAGTCGGTTAGCAAAAGAATCACTGGTGTCGAGGAAAGAGTGTCAAATTTAGAAAAGACAGAAAGTTGACACAAAGGTGAACAATTTAGAAAAGACAATTGACACAAAGGTGAACAATTTAGAAAAGACCGTTGACACGAAAGTGAACGATTTGGGAAAGACAGTCGACGGAAAACTCGTGATGATGGAGGAAAAGATCCAGATCCAGAACCAGTGCGAGTCATACCAGAAGCTGCTGGCAGGATAAAACCACCTTCCTTTGATGGTAGCTCTCCCCTATCCGTATTCAAGCTCCAATTCGAGACAGTAGCCAGCAGAAACGGATGGGACGATGGAGAGAAGGCTCTGGAACTAATTTTGGCGCTAAAAGGTGTTGCAGCTGAGATCCTAGAAACCATGCCAGCCAGCTGCAGGAACAACTACAACGAGTTAATGGTGGCGTTACAGCGTAAATTCGGCGATGAGCACAAACGAGAATTGTACCGCATGGAATTAAGGTGCCGGGCGCAAAAGGCTAATGAGACACTTCAGGCCTTTGCAATGGAAGTCGAGAGATTAGTGCAGCTAACATACCCCGGAGAAAACCACCCGCTGATAGACAACATTAATACCGAGGCGTTTGCGAATGGTATACGCGACCCTGACATTAAACTAGCGGTATGTTCTACGCAGAAGATAACCTTTGCAGAGACCGTGACCTTCGCACTAGCACAAGAAACCGCTCGCACAATTTCAAGACCACCAGTTAACAAAGTGCGAAAAATGGAAGTAGTGGAGGAAGATGAATGCCTTTTAACTAAAGTTAAGGAGATGGTGAAGCAAGCTTTGCAAGAAAACGGACAAAGGGCTAAACTTAAATGCTTCAATTGTGGAAAGAGTGGTCATTTCCAAAGAAACTGCAAAGCGTCACGCAAGAGATCAAGATCCACCTCACCATCAAGGAAAAAGAAACGGGCGAACTACCAACCATCTTCACAAGAGTCCCCGTTAAACTAAAACGAGCTAGCACTGAGGGGCAAGTGCTGGCTCCCACAAGCGAGAGCCCCACAGTCTCAATATCAGTGATGCAACAAAACAACAACAACCTTACGGCGTGCGGGTACATAAATGGCAGACAACATATCTTCACTATAGACACCGGTGCGACGCAGTCTATCATCAGACCTGATGTAGTGAAGGGAAAGTGTGAGGCACTTAGCAATGTAAGACTTCGGACAGCTACTGGAGAATCGGCCACCGTCCACGGAAAAACAGAGGCGAAGGTTACCATAGCCAACATTAGTGTAAGTCACGTCTTTATTGTTGCCGATATTGTGGACGAGGTTATCATTGGTGCCGACTTTATGATAGCTCAGGCCATGAAAGAGTCATCTTTAAAAACTCAGAGGTTGGCCACTGTGTTCCAGTAGAGGCGGTAATAAACAGCGAACAAACGCCGCAACCTGCCGAAATGTCATCCAAGGATCGAAAGGAATTTGGTGAAAATGTGGAGAAATGGATAGCAGGTTTAGCAGCTGCAGGGAAAACAAAGCCAAGAAGCTGCTATAGAGGTATGCTTTCGCTTTCGCCACGAACAATAAAAGACAAAGAAGGACAGCTATGGTCAAGCATGAAATTGATACGGGCGAAGCGAGACCGGTAAAACAGGCGCCCAGAAGCATACCACTGGCGAAGCGTAATGAGGTTAAGGAGTTAGTCGACGAAATGAGGAGAAGCGGTGTAATCGAACCATCATCGGGTCCTTGGAGCTCACCTGTAGTCTTAGTCCAAACGAAAGATGGCAGTACAAGATTCTGCGTAGACTACAGGAAGCTGAATGTCACCAAAAATGATAGTTACCCGTTACCAAGAATTGACGACACACTCGACACGCTAGCCGGAACGAAGTGGTTCTCCACATTGGATCTACAAAGCGGGTATTGGCAGGTGGAGATTGCAGACAAGGACAAAGAGAAAACCGCATTCAGTGCGAACGGCGGCTTATGTCAGTTTAAAATTATGCCATTTGGACTCTGTAATGTTCTGGCCACATTTGAGCGGCTTATGGAAAGTGTGCTAAAGGGACTGCATTGGAAGACTTGCCTGGTGTATCTCGACGACATAATAGTGATGGGCAGAACTTTTGACGAACACCTCAAGAACCTGGGAGAAGTTCTGCAACGAATAACAACAGCTGGACTAAAATTAAGCGTAAAGAAATGTGAATTTTTCCAAAAGCAGGTGAAATATTTGGAGCATCTTGCCACAACAGAAGCCATATCCACGGATGAAGGTAAAATACGAGCAATAAAAGACAGCTTTTTGGGACTATGACATACTACAGACGCTTTGTGCCTAACTTTGCCAGCGTGGCTGCCAGCTTGCATGAACTCAAAAAAAATCAAAGGCGTATCAATGGGGTGAGTCACAAGAAAAGGCGTTCCAGACACTAAAAGTCCTATTGTGCGCTGCACCAGTTTTGGCGTATCCAGTCCCAGGAGAAAAATTCATCTTAGAGAGTGATGCTAGCGGATATGGTATTGGTGGTGTACTTTCCCAAGTGGTCAATGGAACAGAGAAAGTCGTAGGCTACTATAGCCGCACATTGTCAAAGCCTGAACGGAATTATTGTGTAACCCGACGAGAGCTACTGGCAGTGCTGGAGTGCATCAAACATTACCATAAGTACCTGTATGGCCAAAATTTTCTGCTAAGGACTGATCACTCCGCACTGACATGGCTGCTACAATTCAAGAACCCTGAAGGACAGTTAGCACGTTGGATTGAACGCCTCCAGAATTACGACTTCAGCATTGAACGCCGAAGGGGCATAAAACATGGAAATGCTGACGCTCTTTCACGCCGAACTTGTAATTTGGAGTGTAAACATTGCGTGTAAGTTGAGAAAAAGGAATCCATCGTCGATATCCGGCTAACGCGGATTGAAGCCAACGAAGACCAAGCACAAAGGAGTGGCCCAATATTGGCGAAGGTAATAGCAGCAAAGGAGGAGGACAAACGACCTACAAGAAATGAGATACCCGCAGAAGGTCCTCTCACAAAATCATATTGGGCACTATGGGACAGCTTAAAGTTTATAAATGGGTGCCTATATCGACTTTGGGAAAGCGTTGACGGCAAGACCTCATCCAACCTATTGGTAGTGCCTTCCTCCAAAATGAAAGAAGTGTTAAAGGAGTTCCATAATGGAGCCAACGGAGGACATCTTGGAGTGACCAAGACGCTGGAAAGGCTAAAACAACGTTTTTATTGGGTTGGATGTCAGCAAGCAGTGGCGGATAGCAAACTATACCCAGTGTATTACAGCTAAAGGTCCAGTAAGAAGAACTCGAGGTCAGCTGCAACAATATAACTCAGGCGCACCTTTCGAGCAGTGGTGCCATACCCAATCAAGAGGCGAACACAATAGTAAAAATTTTTGTGAACAACTGGGTATGCTGCTACGGGGTTCCAATAGAACTGCATTCCGATCAAGGCAGAAACTTCGAGTCGGCTGTATTCCAGGAAATGTGTGAAGTATACGGTATTAAGAAGACTCGAACGACGACTCTTCACCCACAGTCAGACGGAATGGTAGAGCGATTTAACCGAACCCTGGAGGAATACTTGCGGAAAGTAGTGAGCGAGCAACAGAAGGACTGGGACGAACATATTCCGAGGTTTCTACTAGCCTACCGATCTGCATTTCATGATTCAACATCTAGACCACCCGCCAGGGTTATCTTTGGGACGGAGATAAAACTGCCCGGTGACTTAGAGTTTGGTGTTAAGCCCGCCACAGAGAGGGACGAAACATACACTGGAAAAGAAGAAAGCCTGAATGAACTTCATGAGTTTGGGTGTGATAGAATGAAAACCAGGTATGATAGAGCAGCAAACACATAGGGCTTCCATGAAGGACAAATGGTTCTACTATACAACCCAAAGCGGAAGAAGGGATTATCTCCCAAAAAAAAAAAAATAAAAATAATAAATAAATATAAATAAATAAAATAATAAAGCGGTTAAACGATGTCGTGTACAGGATACAGAAAGAAAACAGCCCCCGAGCAAAAATGAAGGTCGTACACATAGAGCGACTGGCAAAATATGGGAAAAGAGATAACGAGCCTATTCGGGACGAACAGGCTTAAGTGGGCGGCAGTGTTACGCAAATCGAAACGACCTAATATCGTTCAGCAACAAAAACGATAAACAAAAGCCACACGATACAAATACACACTAACACTAAGAATACAATGTACGTGTTGATTATCTAAAGCTGCACACACATATGTACGACGAACCTGTTTGCGCCTGGTACCAACAACAGCATGTATGTGATAAAAAGGGATAGACAACATAAGCAAAGTACACAAACAACAATGTATTAGCAATAGAGCTCTCGAGAAGGCGAGATCACGAACATTCCACTTCAAGAATGTTCATTAGACTGGTTGTGTCGGACTATAAAAGGGCTGGACAAAGCAGGCAGCAGTCAGTAAGAATTCAGTCAGCCTTGTGTGAAGTTGCGCGTGAACAAAACAAGTCGTGGTTGTAAAGCGAATAGTTATGTGATAAGAACTAGTAAAGTGAATAAAATGATTATTATTGTTGTATCGTTAAGTTGTATACGGTGGCACACAAAAGTAGTGTAAAGAATAAAGAGAGTTTAACTGAAATTAAATACATATTTGTTTTTACTTTGTTTGCAATTAACGAACTCATATTTAAACGTTTTTAAAAAGGTAAAAACGTAACAATATTTTAAAAAGTCTCAAAAAGCTAAATTCTAAATTAAAAAAAAGTATATATATTTCTAAATCTTTCCAATGATTAAAGGAAAATGGAAAAATTAAATCAATTAAATAATTACTTTCAAAAGTTGTAAAATGCAATTTATTGAATTTTGTGGTTTCTTATTTTTATTCAATTAAATTTTTGAATATTGATTTAATACATTTTTTTAACGAATTCAATTTTAATTACAGATACGGTCTCAAACTTGATAACAAATGTTGTATTGATTATGAATTTCCAAAATCTGTTATAGGAGAAGTAGGTACAATTACCACTTATAAACAAAATGCAGAAGACTGGCACAATATTTTTTAAATACCTAATTTTGTTTTGTTTGTAAATCATTAAACATAATTGAAAAACAATTCAATAAAAAATATGTGTAAATAAAATAAAATAAATGTAAATTTATTTTAATTATTTACATTTTATTTTATTTAACGTTAATTTAAAATTTTCAAACTATTTGTTTGACGGGTTTCTGACGCTTTTGTGAAAATATAATTTAGCGATTTCTGGCGATTTTTAAAGCCGAATTTGACTGAAAATTTTGAAAAATATAACACAAGAACAAGGAATAATATAACACAAGAACAAGGCGAATTCATTAGAAGGTGGGACCGAAAGACCAGCTGATAGCAGTAACAATGTCAAAAAATTTTTGTTTTTTGTGTATTTTGTTTTGATAACCAATTTCGTTTTTTCTTATTGTGTCAAAAGTTTGTATATTTTTCTTCTTTTTCTTACAACATTTTTCTTCTCATCGTCATCCTTTAATCATCATTTTTCTTCCCATCGTCATTCTTTAATCACTTTCATAAATTTTTTTTAACATTTTTCTTCCCATCGTCATTCTTTAGTCAGCTGTTTTTGACAAGATTACCACTTCTCAACAACAAAAAATACCTGTTGTTTTTGTATTGTTGTACTTATTGTAATATTAGTCTCACCTCCTATGAATTCGCCTTGCACAAGAATATACTAAAAAATTAGTTCATTATACGCCAATAAGAATTGCATATGATTTAAAACGCAGAGGCTACCCTAAAAGCGAAATATTTCAGTTATTGTAAGTTTTAAATTTACTGTTCAAATTCTACGCAGATTTTAACGTTATTTTGTTGTTATTACCGGAAACTTATTTCAATTTGTGTTTCATCTTATTTCAAGAGATTAATAGACGTACAATGAATAAAAACTATATGAATTTAAAAAGTATAAGTTTTTAGATTATTTTTTATTATTTAGTTTACTTCAGTTGATATACACAGGTTTTTTATGCCAAGTGTATATAATGAAATAAAAGACATTTGCAAAACATTCAATATTTACATAATTATTTTAGTCAACTAATTGTTAAAACTCACGAAAGATCATATACGTTAGTATATCTGTCTTTTAATACCATTGAACAGTAGAATTAGTTGAATTAGAAAACTCAACGATATTAAACCGAAACATTATCTTCTGGTCTTCATAAATATGCAAGTATTTATCTCAATACAAATAAATTTTTTTATATCATATGCTAATAATATTTCAGACTCAAAATTTAGCTACCTGTAACGTAACTAATTACGACTCATTGCATTTGAATTGAAAACAAGGTAAGTTTTGAGTCAAGTGCTTTTATTGTAATTAGCTTAAAATATTGAAGAAATTTAATTTAACTATTTCCGGATACTTACCAAATTATTATACACACCGAAGGTTACACTTAATAAAACAAATATGTTTAGCTTTCAAACATACGAATTCAAAAAGAAAGAAAAAACGAATTTCAATTTGAATTGGTTGAATGTGTAAAATTCAGTTCCTCTCTATCCATAATACATTACACATTATGAATCAGTTGACAAGAGATATGTACATATTAGGGTGTTTTATCTCATAGGGTAAAAAAATGTTAGAATTTTTTGGGGGCACCCCCCTAAAATGTTTCTTTCTGTCAGATTTTAAGATTGCCAAAGTTTGAGCACAATTGGAAGATGTTAACCTGAGAGTGAAGATGCGTTATTTGTATAATTATTGGTTATTATGGACAAATACTTGTACTTTGGAATCTCATTACATTTAAATATGTTTGCTATGGTATACCGTTAATTTTACTGTATCACTGGCGACCCCAAGCAGGTAAAACCAAACTAGTTTAAAAATTTATTGTTATATTTTAAGTAGAAGTTCAGGGGTTCAGAGTCTGTTATTAAAAAAAGGAAAGCATAGCTAGGTGGTTCTTGCTTTTATTATTTTGTTTCTTGGTCAGTTGAAAATATTAACTACAAAAGGCATTTTTATTTTAATTAGGTCGGTACCTACTAACACGTACTCTTTGTTTTAGTTAGTGTAATTCTGTGTCATTTATTCTAGTGAACATTTTTATTTCTCGTAAAAGTGATGGCTTCTACATCTGGCATTAGAAGTAGAGGTAGAGACAAAATGTTTCTAATTGACTATCCAGGTCATCAGATAACTGTCCTCCAATCGACAACTTCTAGCTATTATGTTCTAGAATTTGCGTACTGTAATGTTAATTGTGAGATACGCTGCCACAACTACTGTTGACGAGGTTTTTGTTTTTTGGACAAAAGCTCGAATTCCTACAAAACAAAAGAAAAATGTCATAATAAAGCTGGAAAAACAGTACAAGGATAGAAAAACGGAAAGTGCAAGAAATGCTGTAAAAGAGTTTACGCTAAAGTTGGACGATCTCTTTGATATTGCCCGTCAAGATGCCCTGACGATTATGACTTCAGAAGAAGACAAGGAGTTTCTGTTGAAACAAAGACAGAAAGGAAGACCTGAAGTTGGCTCAAGCTGAAGAAAGACTACTAAAGAAACAACGGAAGGTCTTGGACAAACAACTTGAAGCGGGAAATTGTTCATTGTTCACAGAGACGGTGGAGCTCGCGGACGATGAGACAATAGACGGGTATGCAGAGCTCGAGATGAACGTAGAATCTGAAGGACCATCTGCCCCCAAGAAAATCAAGCGTGGCTTCAAAGAGGTCCTAACCATGAAATTTTCATTGTTGCTGGACCGCTGTAAGGTGTCCGATAGGAACACAACTCGTATCATTTTTTCTACAGTAGAAGCTCTCGGAGATGATCCCAAAGAATATAAGATCTCCAGAAGTGTTATCCGTGAACAGCGGAGAATAAACCGTGAAAAATACACGGAACAAATTCAAGACAAACTTAAGATATCCCAAAACGAGGCTGTTTGCGTGCACTGGGATGGAAAACTACTACCAGGTATTCTCAAAATAAAGCAGAAAGAACGGGTTGCTGTTCTGGTATCACATGGGACTAAAGAGCAACTCCTGGGCGTTCCTGAAATTTACAGTAGCTCAGGGGAGGAACACGCCCTAGCAGTGTACGAATGTCTAGAACCGTGTCGTGGCTATGTGCTTGGATACAACAGCATCAAATACTGGGAGACTCAATGGTGCGTGCAATCTCCTGGAGCAGATGTTATGTCGAGAGCTCCTGTACCTAGCGTGCCGACACCACGTTTTAGAAGTCTTGTTGAGAGGAGTTTTTGACTGCAAGTTTGGAAGCACAACGGGACCTCAACCAGACATATTCAAGAGGTTTCAAAAGGAATGGTCGGCGATTGATAAATCCAAGTTCGATGTAGGCGAGAATGTTTTGAAACTACTGCTCAAAGAAGAAGTTGAGAATATCAAAGAAGAACTGCAAAGAAAACTAATGGAATGCCAGTCGAGACGACTACAAAGAGCTGTTACAGAAAGATGTGCGCTTCAGGTCACCAGGTCCAGTACACCATGCCCGGTGGATGGCAGAAGCTATTTACCGTCTGAAAATACAACTCTTCCGTGTTAAGCTGACTTCCCAAGAACAAGAGACCCTAGAAACACTTTGTGTTTTCTTCGTTCGAGTCTACTGTAAAGCTTGGTTTGTTTAGCACCAAAACAAGACCTAGACCTTATTGAAAATCTATTGAAATACGAAAGCATTGACAAAAGAATATCAGAAGAAGGAATTAACAAAATGATAAATCACCTGTGGCATCTTAATCCTGAACTTGTTGCCCTGACATTGTTTGACCCGACAGTGCAAAACACAGTAAGGAGCCAAATGACGCCAAAAATATTAACAAATCAAGCAGAAGAAAATGAGAACTGCTCCAGAAATATGCGACCCAAACTATAAAAAACAACTGCTGAAATTCCTAGAAAAAGGTCTCCCAGCCCTAATTAGAAGTTAGACTTATCTGTTGTTCAAGAGATTAAACATTAACACAGAATTTCTGGAAAAGATCCTGCAACTTGGCCGCATAACATCAACTACCAGGAGTGGCAAAGGATGGTAAACAACTTGAAAGTTGTGAACGACATGGTAGAGCGAGAAGTCAAGCTCATCACAGATTACAACCAATTACTTACAAAGGACGATCAACAAAAACAATACGTTCTCCAAGTAGTCAGCAGATGCCGTCAGCTGTATCCAGATAGCTCCAAAACCACATTATGTCAGTTGCTTGAATAAATTTAAATAAGAATAAAATTATTATACTTGATTTTTTAAAAACATACTTGTTTTCATTCCAAAAATTTATAATATAGGAAGGAAAATGGGTTTTTTCACAATAGGTTCCATCTTCGCTCTTAGGGGTACCTAGTCACATTTTTAGGGACATTGGGTTCATTATCTCGAATTCAGTACTATTTATATATTTCTTTATTCCATATAAAGTACATAAAATAAATATGAAGTATCGACTTAAATTTGATGTATGCCACGGGCAAATATATTAAACCGTTCTCGAGATATGGGTCGGCAAAGTCGCCAAACTGCCACAAAAATAGAGATTTTCAAAACTTTGAGCCCCAGTAGTACGTGTTAACATCTTTCAATCATGCTCAAACTTTGGCAATCCTAAAATCTAACAAAATTAAACATTTTAGGGGGGTGCCCCCAAAAAAATCCGACATCGATTTTTTAAAACCACCCTAGTACATATGCACTGTATAAGACCACTATGAGACCAGTAATTGTATAAATAATGTCACAAATATTCATAGTTTTCAAGTTTCTATGACATTTTTAAAAAGGGTGTGCCGAAAAACTGCAACTGTTAACATGACACCTACATTATTGTACACATTGTGCGCGGCGATTGATGTTTGAAAGCGGGATACTTATTAGTGCTTTTTAGAAAAAAAGTACACATTGTCGCTTTTCATTGCACGAAATGAATTGAAACAAGAGTCGCCTTTGAGCACATCAATCATAATATTGTTACGCAAATGGAAACGACCTAATATCATTTCACATGAAAACATCGTTTAACATTAACGATAAACAAAAGCTACAAACACACAAATTCAACGAACTTGGTTGCATATACCAACAACAACATGAAAGGAAAGGAGACCGACAAGTATGAAAGAAAGCAACAACAAACAACATAAGCAAAGTACACAAACAACAATGTAGGAGCGATAGAGTTCTCGAGAAAGCGAGAACACGAACCTTCCACTTCAAGAATGTTCGTTATACCACCGTATAACCAGTATAGAAACGCAATTTTGACGTTTACCAGCGAATTATGAAAGGGACAGCAAATATTACCAAAAACTATTTCTGTTTCCCTCTGATTGTAACTCTGTTTTGTTTATTTATGTTTTTTTAGTTTTTGAAGTGGGTTTTTTATATTGGCGAGAGTTAATAAAAATGTTTATTTTATTAATAAATAATAAAAGCAATTAATAACAATAACAATTTTTCTTATTTTGATCTTATAATATTTAGCTTCTTAATTACGTCTTGCACAAGAAACTATATTCAATGTGACCAAAAACTATACAAATTTCGATTAATAATTAAATATTTAAGAATGTTTAAACTTTTCATTGAAGGAATTAAAAAATATTCCAAATTTTCCCTTTTTGAACACAAAATAAATGTTTATTTACATTTAATTTTCTTGCTTTATCCGTCAGTTTTCACTCTGTATATCTGTTGCTTCTAACACATTTGATTCGCAAAACATTATAACATTTTTTTCTCCCTCTAAATTGGCTAGTAATTTGCTGCTATGAGCGTTTGTCAAAAGTCAGTGGTTTCTATATTGGTTATACGGTGCGTTATACTGTTTGCGTTGGACTATAAAAGGGCAAGACAAAGCAGGCAACAGTCAGTAAGAATTCAGTCAGCCTTGTGTGAAGACGCGTTGCGGTTTGAACGTACAAGTTGTATTGCTTACAAGAAGGTTGTAAGCAGAGAAGATCTAACGAACAGTTGTTAGTGTTTGCGCGGACAGAAGTGTGAAATAGAATAGTGAACAAGCAACTATTGTTCCATCCATTAGTTGTATACGGTGGTACACAAAAGTAGTGTGAACAATAAAGAGTTTAATTGAAACAAAACACATATTTGTTTTTACTTTGTTTGCATTCAACGAAATCTAAATTGAATTTGAATAAGTATGTAATCTTATGACAAAATATATTAACAAAGTTGAATTTTCAGTTAAAAATATTTTATTTTACAATTAAAAATTTAAATTAAAAACTCAAAACACTTCATATACATACATAATTGGTCATTACAACCCTATGTGTGTTATGTGTTATGTTGTGTGTGTTAATTTTATTCATGAGTGGTGGGACCTACAGTTTAAAGTCGACTCCGAACGATAGATTTTTGAGAAACTTTCATGGAAATTTTATTTACTCTCAGAGTTTTTGCCAGAAATCTGGAAGTCGCCAAAGAAATACTTTTTGTATTTTTGTCTTGATGTCTGGCCTGGGGCTCGTCTAATAAGCCAACACTTCATATGTAAACAATAAATTCCTAAATTTATTTGATTTCGGATTAGGAAGATACGTAGCAGAAATCCATTAAAATATTTAAAAAATTAGAATAATAGCCTTATACGTTGCGATTTGTACTACAAATTGATGAAGTTGTTAGAGGACCGGTTGGTTGTCGGTTAAAAGAAAATCGAAAAAATTTTGATTTAATATTGGAAAGATATTAATAAAATATGAAGATATCTCTGCAGCTGTTGGCAACTGACTCTAGTTTTCATCTAACACTCGCCTTCATCCAAAGGCGAGAATAATGCATTTAAAATTAAATGACTTTATTTAGCGTTGGTTAGATTCATTTAATTGCATTTAGTTTTAAGATTCAATAAATAATTAAAGTAGAATAAAAAATCTTCAACGCTGAGGCCCATTTCTGGATAAATTGGCATATGACCAAATAAATAAATAAACTGGTCGAATGAGATCCAATATCGAAAAATTCACTGTTTGATGTACATTTTGGACTGGAATTGGCATCGGTTCATGTAGTTTCAAAAGCACGACACTGCGTCGTGATTTCTTAACCGCAAGTGTATGGAAATTAGCCACCATGTCATTGCTAAAATTTTTGACATTTCAAATGTCGACGGAAGTCAGACGGACATAACGAACATAATCTTTTAAACGAATAAAAACTTTAAAACACACTCAGTTTTGTTTTAATTTAAAGATAAGAAGCCCTTAATGAAAGACGCGTTTACCATCACTTTTTATTTTTGTTACAATTTATTAGTGCTTGAGTTATTATTGAAAAAAAAAAATTAAAAAACAAATAAAATAATGCATTTGCTTAGTTAACTAAGTCCTTTTTATAACTTCAGTAATAATTGATTTTTTTTAATCTTTTATAATGCTATCAAGATTGTAAAAATATGATACAAATAAGATCGACACTTTTGATTCAGTAAAAGCAAAGAAAATAAAGTATAAAGAATGTGCATTTTAACATATTTTGGAATATTTTTCAAAAATATTTCAAGACGCGGGGCGAAAGATAGAAGGGAAGGAAACAGAAACCAAAAGCGTAACAATGCGTTGGTCTCATCGTGCATTTTTGTTGTTTGACCGCTTTTTTATTTATTTATTTATTGTCGGCACCAATTTCCCTCAGGGGAAGAACATCTTCGGCTTTTTACACACATAGGACACGAATGTTCGTTAAAAAGAGCGTAAAAATCTTGTCAGCCTTTAAAGAAGAAGGTTCATGTCGCTTTTTTCAGACTTCAATTATACACCCAAAGAAATATCACAGTAGTATTCACTAATATCAATGAGAAATGATTTCGGTTTTTGGAAGAATACTTGCCAAGATAAATACGGTGTCTTTAGGGATTTAGTGCAGTACAATTTTTCTATATTTTCCGATCACATATACATATCATTGGGTTAATAAGTAGACTTGACATTATACTAACAATTTTCCTCTAGGTTGAACATGCCTATGGTTATGGATTAGTGAGTGAGAGAAAATAAGTTGAGAGAATTTATTTATTTACAGCCATAAAAAGTGTTAGTAGTATACTCTATTTTTATTTTCATTTCATCAACGTACATATGTAAAGCTGTCTATCTTTGGCTTAATAATTTTGAATAAATAAAAATAAAATAAAAAATCGATTTTATTATTAAAAGAACATAAAGCTGTCCATCTGTGGCTTAAATACTAGGCCATGTTTTTTAATTAAATAAAAATAAAAAGAATAAAAAACCATTTTTTATTAAAAAAAAAAAACGAGCATTCCAAAGCATTAAAAAAAATATACTATGGGACAAAATAAAATACGCCCAGCTAATGACATAGAACATTTGTAACACAAAATATTCTTCGAGTGTTGTTCTGAAATAAAATGATAAAGCATCTGCAGCACATGTATTCTTGTCGCAGTCTGATCGACAACTAAATCAAAAAACACAAGAATACATACACATATACATACGTACGATGAGAGCAACACATTGTTGCGCTCTTTGTTTGTGTTCATTTTCCTTCTGTCTTCCTCCCCCCTTATCAAGAAATTATTTTTAAAAAGATTTTGGTGAGAGCGGGTCGCAATGTTACGACCCGCCATAAGAAATTTTACTTCTACATGATGCGTATTCTTTATATCCATATTCTTTGTTACAAGTCAAAGAAAATATTTATTCACATTTATGAGTATTAGTAAGAGGCATCTCTTATAGATATGTAAGTATGTATGTATATATGAGTGATGTAGATAAAAGAAGTCAGTATAGTCAATGTATGATACTATTAATATTGTTACGTTTTTACCTTTTTAAAAACGTTTAAATATGAGTTCGTTAATTGCAACAAAGTAAAAACAGATGTCTTTAGTTTTTCTTAACTCTCTTTATTATTTACACTACTTTTGTGTGCCACCGTATAGAACTTAACGATACAACAATAGTAATCTGCTTATTCACTTTATTAGTTCACACAATTATTCACTTTGCAACCACGACTTGTTTTGTTCACACGCGACTTCACACAAGGCTGACTGAGTTAACTCTGACTGCTGCTTGCTTTGTCCAGCCCTTTTATAGTCCGCACACACGCGTATCAATCAGTATCACAGAATATACACAGAATTGAAACCTTTGACGTTTAAAAACGCTCAAAGCAGCACTTTAACCTACCTCGTAGAGGGAGAAAAAAATATTTTAATGTTTTGCGAATCAAATGTGTTAGAAGCAACAGATATACAGAGTGAAAACTGGCGGTTAAAGCAGAAAAATTAAATGTAAATAAAGATTTATTTTGTGTTAAAAAAAGAGATAATTTGGAATATTTTTTAATTTCTTCAATGAAAAGTTTAAAGATTCTTAAATATTTAAATATTAATCGAAATGTGTGTGATTTTCGGTCACAATAAATATAGTTTCTTGTGCAAGAGGTAATTAAGAAGCTAAATATTACAAGATCAAAATAAGACGTACTGCTCAAAAAAAAATTTCTTGCTGAAAGTTGCCAATATTTTTTAATTTCTTGAAAGAAAAAGTTAAAGTTGTTATTGTTATTAGTTGTTTTTATTATTTATTAATAGTTTTAGACAAAAATTACATTTTTTATTAACTCTCGCCAATATAAAAAACCACCCCGAAAACTAAAAAACATAAATAAACAAAACAGAGATACAATCAGAGAGACAGAAATACTTTTTGGTAATATTTGCTGTCTCTTTACTCAAGGGTGGAAAGCTACTATCTCTTTTTTTCAATTCTGATATTTTTCAAAAAATCGAGAAAATTTATATAACTTTTAGGGAAAAATTGTTTAAGGTTTAAACAATCTACCCCATTGCTGTTAATAGACACATAAGCGCGGCAATAATATTGCATCATCTATTTCTATGGGTGGTGTAAATATTAGGGTGTCAGAAGATCTTGACGGTATGGGCATGCAAATTCTGTGTTATGTTCGCTAAAACTGACACATTTTTTAGTGCTTCTTAAGACGGTGCAAGAAATATTTCACTTCATCTGAGCTTCTTGCTATTTACACCACTTATATCCGACCGAGAATGGAATATAACTCTCATGTATGGGCCGGGCGAAGGTCCTCGTTAATGACAGTAGGGTATCCAACTCCATTGATTCATTAGAGTATCGATGCAATGTGACTTGTGATTCACTGTTCTACAACCGATTTTTCGCGACCGAAATAAGGGGACTTATTCCCGAGAATCATGTAACACTCGTCTTTCTCGGCGAGCACCTACGCCTGTGGTCGATTGGCCAGTGGATCGCACACTGCATTACAGGTAAAATTTGTTTTTTAGCCGAACTATTTATATGTGGAATTGCATTCCTGCAGTGGTCTCTCCTCTCATTATGGTATAAAAGGTTTCAAATCTAGTGTCCACCAACGCTACTCCCCCTTTCCTCCTTTCCATAACATAATTTTCTAGTTCCAACACAATGCACTACATAAGTAGAGGCCATCCCCTGAGTGTTGGTCGTACGAAAAAAGATAATGGCACTTGCCTTTGATCTTCCTATAAGTTATATTCGAATCTTTAAAAATCGTCTGCAATGACGAATGGTAAATTATGATCAAAATTCTTGGTATTGCTATTATTTGCCGGGTAATGTTAGGGTATTTGTAGATATTTGCAGAAATTACCATTTTTCTTTAAATATCTGATCATTTATTTTTAGTTTTTTTTTTTACTAATTGGCGCTTTTATTTAATTAGGTTATTTAGCATTTTATGTAGTAGCATTACAGGTGTTCCTTAATAATTTTAAAAATATAACACTTTACTCCTCGTTACTACTAATCTAAATTTGTGAAAGTAACAATTGCAAAGCAAATACAAAGCTTAAAGTACTGAAGTAAAGAAAATTATGTAAATTTTTAATTTCTAAAAATCATTAAAATAAAAAAATTGTCAATATGACATTTTTGGAGTACAAAATCGTAAAAATTGCGATAAGTCGTCAAATCTGGCAGCTATGCCTACAACACATATAGTAAAAGCAATGTAAGCATTTGTGTTTATTTTTTTTATTTTTTGTAAAAAATAATCAATTAATTTACTTGTTCTCCAGCTTATCCGTTATTTGTATGCTTAGGGGGGAGCTATCTGCTCCTGTTAGTTTGTATTTAATGTAAAAAAATAAATAAATGAAAAATTAAATTAAATTGTTTAATATAGGTAGTTCAAATTTCAAAAATCATTCGCAATAGAAAACACAAATTGAGTAAAAAACATCATGCAAATTTTTATTAGTAGAATAAATACATGTTGAAATTGTCACTAACAGCTAAACTAACTCATAGACTTTGAATAATTATAAAGGCTAACTTGAAATTTAAAAATATAAACATTTAAGTGGCCTGTTTGTCTTTACCCCAAGTTTGGAAAGCTCTTAAATTACTTTTTTTAAATTACATACAAATTTTAAATTACATAAACAAAAGTAAAGTGTTTCCAACATTGTCTTCCGAACTTTGGCATTCTATGTTGTTGAAGCTACATCTCTCAAATTTGCTGTCCTTTATCCGCTGTCTGCTTTTCCAAATGCCCATGGGTGGACATAGCATTCAACAACACGTGCAAATAATAAAATTGTTTTATCAAAATGAGTGTATTGTTCGGCCAACGTGCTGCGCGTTTTTCATCGAAAAATCATTTTCAACAATCCTGGATGTATGGATACGTGAACAAAACAAAATTGTTGAATTTGGTATGATACCCAACCCATATGAGATTCAATGCATCCCTAAAAATTCACTGATTGGTGTGGATATTTTATGCGAACAACATTGATCAGGCCATCGTTGTCAACGACAAGCACTACAATTGTTTGATTACCAACTTCTTTCAGACAGAATTGGATGACCAGACACCAACGGCATGTAGTTCCAGCAGCAAGTCGCGACTTCCTGATGAAGAGGGTTACCATAGGACAGTGTTGCAAAATTGAAATTTTGAAATGGTACTGAACTATAATTCAAAGAGTACTTTTTTGCACCAAATGGTACTTTTGTAAAAAATTACATACACACATAATTGGTCATTATAACCCTTCAATCAGGATTATGATCCAACATTTCATTGTGTGTGTTAATTTTATACATGAGTGGCGGCACCTATTGTTTAAAGTCGACTTCAAACCACAAATTTTTGAGAAACTTTATCATGGCAATTTTATTTACTCTCAGAGTTTTTGCCAGAAGGAAGTCTAACAAAAAAATGACATACAAGACAGCTTCCAGATGATTCGGAACGTAATAAAACGTAAAAGCCCCGTTTAGTCAAACGTCGATGGAACGTAATGTAACATACGTTCGTTTTTAGCATATTGAAAGCAATGTAAATGCTTACTGAAATTACATTACGGTTCGACAAGCGTTTTCATTGCTTTTCGTGTTCTAAAAACGTTTGGCTAACCGGGGTTAAAGCCTAATTCTACCTTTAGCATTACATTGAACATGTTGCTAATGCATTAATAGTTGAATAGCGCAAGACATAATATATGTAATAATAAAAAAGTACTGAGAGCGTCGCGGGGGTACTGCGGTATTTTTGAAATGAAAAAGTACTGAAAAAAAAACCAAAATACTGAATTTTTCAATACTGCCATAGAACAAATTGAACTATATTATCAAATTTTTCTTAGAAAAGGAAATTGATATCATTGGCAAGTACTACTAATCGTGGAAGAAAGAGTTATATTTTACAATCATTTTCTGATCAATCATAAGGCAAAATGCAAGATATAGTGACAGAGCGATAAATGTTACAACACAAAATATAGGAGTGCTATTACACTTTTTTAAAGTTTTATAGTAGCTTTGATAGCTTATCTTCTTCGACAGAATGGATACAATGATTTGAATTACTATCTCTCTGTATACATTTATTTACCAATTCAATTTTAATATAGTTTATTGCTCCATTATTGGTGATTTACGCAGGTTAGCAACATAATCAAAGTTTTGAGTTAGTGTTAGCGATAATGATTTTTAACGTTTCATATAAAAAAAACAAAACAATCAAAAATTTACTTAATTGTTCAGTTAACAAGCTTTAATTAAATAATCGTTCTAGTTCTAACTCACCGTTGTTATATGGATGTAATAAAATTCCACGATTGGAATTTCTGCAAAGATAGATTTAAATATTATTAATTAAAATAATCCATTATATATTATACAAAACAATTGATCTTAATAGACTTATTAATTTAATTATTGTTATTATTACACGATATATTAGCTTATTATGCAAAGTACTTTCACATTTCATACCCTGCTGTGAAAAAATACAAACAATCTTTATACATTTAAACATGAACATAATACAACAAATAACAAAAAGTAATTGATTAACAATAATTATTATTATTTTGTGGCTGATCAACCAAAACTAACATACATATACAAATGCGACGGAGATTTATTGCGATAAAAAGTTGCATCTATGTAATAGATGATAACTGTGATTGATTGAAACAAATGGAACCGCGCATAATAGGCAGAAACGTCAACGTTATTATCAACTTCAAAGGTCGGCTTTAAAGGTAAAAAAACTGTACAGATGTATGAATGTATTTTACCCAAATGGTGAAAAGTTCTAATGCTGTAGTTACCCACGCTAACGTACCGTAGCGAACGTTCTCTTTTTAGCATATGGAGAACAATATTAACGATTACCGAAACGTTCTCCCTCGTTAGCAAAACGGAACGATCTGTATAATGCTGTAGTTACCCACACGTAACGTAACGTACCGTAGAAAACGTTCTCTTTTTAGCATATGGAGAACAATGTAAACGCTTTCCGAAACGTTCTCTCTCGTTAGCAAAACGAAACGATCTGTATAAAACAGAAGTCTCTCACGTTTTTACGTGACATTTGAACATTAGAGATGATGAGCAGTGTTCCCACGAAAAAAAAATATTGTAACCAACATTTGTGAAAAAATCACCAAATAAGGAATAATATAACCAAAATTAAATTCGCAGTTTTTTTTTAATTATTTTTTTCAAATTTAAATTATAATTGAGAAAAAAGAAACAAAAAATAACAAAATAAAATTATAGTTTTACTAATTAATTAATTTTAACAAACAAAACAAAAAACGGCAACACTGATGAAGAGTCTGTATTCCAATTTCTTTGCATTGTGTTGTGTTCGTTTGTGTGTTGCTTTGTGTTCTGTTTCGTTTTTATTTACATTATTCGTTGACATATGCCCCGTTTTGAACGTTTCTATAACTACACAAACGTTTTTAAGGCTACGGATGTTACGATTTTACGTTTCTTACGCTTGGGTAACCAGGGCGTAAAGCAGGGGTTTCCAAAATTTTTTTTGGTTGTGTATTAGTGAGTAAGAGAGAAAAAAGTAGTTGAGAGTATACAGTCATAGAAGAATGTTAGTAATGTATTATATTTTGATTTTCATTTCATCAACATACATAAAGTTATAAATCTTTGACTTAATAAGTAGGTAATGTTGTTTTAGATTTTTGCTGGGTACTAATTTTGGTTCATAAATTTCCTCTCTTACTAATAATCAACCTTTTAATTTTTCCAAAATATTGCTTTATGTCTATAAAAAGTTGTTTTCTTTGCATATCATCTGAAATATATACATTACTATTAAAACAATCAAAATGTGTTTTAAGAACATATACGACTTTGAATTTAAAAAAGGAATTTTAACATAAAATATTTTTGAGTGTATATCTAAAAAGTGTTGTAGCATCCGCTGGCATGTGTGCTTGTCGCAGTCTGATCGACAACTAAATAAAAGAGCATAAGCAATATGTGTAAATTCTGTCTGCACAATTGTGCTATGAAATGGTAATCCCTGTTCTAAAGTTATATCCTGGTTACCCAAGCATAAGAAACGTAAAATCGTAACGTACGTAGCCTTAAAAACGTTTGTATAGTTATAAAAACGTTCAAAACGGGACATATGTCAACGAATAATGTAAATAAAAACGAAACAGAACACAATGTAAAGAAATTGGTATGCAGACTCATCATCAGTGTTGCCGTTTTTTGTTTTGTTTGTTAAAATTAATTAATTAGTAAAACTATAATTTTATTTTGTTATTTTTTGTTTCTTTTTTCTCAATTATAATTTAAATTTGAAAAAAATAATTAAAAAAAAACCTGTAGATTTTTCCGGATTTGGTTATTATTTTACTTATGAAAATAGCTTTTGTTTTGTTTGTTAAAATTAATTAATTAGTAAGACTATAATTTTATTTTGTTATGTTTTGTTTCTTTTTCAATTTGTTTCAATTATAATTTAAATTAAAAAAAAAATAAAATAAAAAACTGCGAATTTAATTTTGGTCATATTATTCCTTATTTAGTGATTTTTTCACAAATGTTGGTTACAATATTTTTTTTCGTGGCAACACTGCTCATCATCTCTCATGTTCAAATGTCACGTAAAAACGTGGGAGAATTCTGTTTTATACAGATCGTTCCGTTTTGCTAACGAGAGAGAACGTTTCGGTAATCGTTTACATTGTTCTCCATATGCTAAAAAGAGAACGTTCGCTACAGTACGTTACGTTACGTGTGGGTAACTACAGCATTATAATTCTAGTTAACGCCTTATCGTATACTATATTCTCCACATTTATCACATACATATCTGTTGCATTAAATAATAATAGCTTAAGTCGAAATTTCGTGTTTAGAGGTCAGAGATCAGCAACGAGTATTCAAAACGATGAGTAGATTCGAATCATACTCGTAATTTCTGACACTTATACGCATTCATACTTATTTTAGCATCATACTCATACTACTCGTATTCAAAGTTTGAAGTACTCATCGTACTCATATTCAACAGTACGCATGATGTTGTTGATTTCGACTCTCCATGACTCGACATATACACGACTCACAAAATAAGTATGATTCGAGTACGAACACGAAGTACTCAGTAGAAGATTGCTTGTGTGTGTTTGCTCTGCTTGCTGTGTTATTATGAAAGCTAAAAAAGTAATAAATAACAGGCAATAAAAACGCATATTTAAGAAACAATATGAACGCCAGAAATTTTTGGAAGACTCTTTTAAAGAAAATTAAATAAAGTCGAGTTCTTGGGTCAAAGTGTGAACAGTGAAAGAAAAAAATTTGTATTGTTATTTCATATTTCATTTATTATTTATTTCATTTTGATTTATTATTATAGTTTTACATTTTATGTGTACGTAACAAAATACTTTATAAAAAATATGTTCATAACTAAAAGGACATAGTCTTATAAAAAGAATTAAGGAATACTATATTGTCAACTGTTTTGGGGGCTAATCTATTGCGCTTTTCAGTAATAATATTTCCAGCCAAAGAAAAGACTCGTTCTAACACAGCACTGCTGGCTGGAATTGATAGAATGCGCATCGCTAGTTTTGATAGTCGTGGATATTTTACGGAGTTGTCTTTCCACCATTGTATAACATCGAAATATTCATCTATCAATATGTTTTCCATACAGTAGCGTGATACCTCTTCCCTTGCACTTTCTGGTGTTGACGCCTTAATAAATTTGGGAAAAAAATCGCAGTGCTTTATTGACTGAAGTACTTGCATTAAATGAACAGTTTGTAGGATTTTCACTTGAGCTATTACTATGGGATATTTGTAAAATTGTAGAGCATAAATTCGCTGACAAAGGACTTAATAAAGGCGTTAAGTTGGTTGGAGAATCCGGCGTTGTACTTGGTAATATAGGAGAATTATTACTATTAATAATTAATTAAGAACTACTCTGTTCAGAGTTTTCAATTTCATTTATGCAGAACTCTTTCATTTCTTCCAAATCATTGCCTTGCTCAGAAATAGCTGGTGGATACAAAAAAAAGCCGTTTTGTGCCGTATATTCAAATTTGAAACCCAGGTCTCATCTAGCTTTTTTAAAATATTTGCTTTCAAGGCGGAAATTGCTTGAAAATCATTTTCTTTAACTTCACAAATTTCTTTAAGACGGTTAATTGATGGTATAATAAAACAAATCGAAGGGAAACTACATCCTTGGAGTTTGTAGAAAATGATATCGAAACAGGCGCACAGGTTAACCAAGCGCTGCAGGATTAAAATGTCTATATTTGACAGTCTGTTTGTTTCTGAGTTACCTGCTAGAATTTCATTTACTTGTATCCAGTTATCTGGAATAGATTTAAACATGGCATAATGAGTTTTCAATGAGGTTTGCAGAAGATGTTGTGGACTTGCTTTTTTAAAATATTTCACAATTTTTTTACAAGTAATAATTTCTGTTAGCTCTCCTGTACATTCAATAGCAGAGTCTAAAATATTGGAAAATAAATGGCTTGAACAATTAAGCCTTGTGTAGTCCTCCAGAGCTTTCTTAACATTGCTTCCCCTGTCTGTTACGAAAACAATTTTTTTAAATCCTCTACACCAAATTCACTAAGTAAATTTTTCAATTTACTATGCAAATTTTGCCCACTACTACGCATAAAATCCATGGATTTCATACCTAGTACAATATTAAGCAACTCAAAGTTCTCTTGAAAATGTAGAGTGGCGCATAAAAAATTTATCTTTACGTAGTTGTCTTGCCAGAGATCAATGGTTACAGATGCTTCACCATTTTTACTAATTTTGCAACCTTTGATTTTAGTTCGTTCTTCTTTTCTAGTGCAGTTTTCGTTATTCGATGTGAAAGTGTGGATGGATGAGGAAGCAAATCATTAACTTCGATGTTTGTGCCATAACGTGCCCCAATTTTTAAAAAAATATTTAACCATTTTCCGAAATCCTGTGCCTTCAACAGCAGTGAAGGGGCGACAATCCTAAATTACCCATGTTGTACAGGCATCAATAGCTTCCTGTCTATCATCCCCGCTCACCTTTTTGATAGATGCTCTTGGTATGGTTAAATTGAAGCACTTATGGCGATTTAGATTAGATGACTGTTTTCCATTATATTTAAATATTTTTTTTACAGAAGCGACAACATACAAAACCGTCTAAAATTTGTTCATCGTCTTTTAAAATTTGAGAAAAAATTGTCCATATTGGGCTTTTGCCCTTACGCTTTTGAACTAATTGGAAAACTTCGGCTTTAATTTTTTCCTCAATCTCACTATTGTCATCCATTTCTTTATAACCAGCTTATAAAAGTTCAAAAAATTATATTTTTTTTACTTTTCCTTAAATTTTTGCTAAAAACTTGCACTTTTTTGCTTATTTATATTTTTATATTGTTATTTTTTTGTTAATGTCTAACAACTAATGCCCTTTTCCTATAAGACGAATGGTTTTAAGCCCTTTGTCTGTTTATATGAAATACAAAAACACTATATTTTCTTTTTGTTTTCCATGCAAACGAACATGTGTTACAGATACAGAACATAAAACTGTAAATTTTGATGAATGATTCGAATTACTCGAATCATAAATGCGTATAGTTTTATTAATAATGACATTTTATACATGAAATTTAGCTGAGTGATAGATCTTGAGGAGGAGAATAAGAATATGTAATAAAATGAATATATGTAATAAAATAAAATGTCAACATAATCCATTATCATTTATTGCCACAGGTATGTATGTATATTACTGAAAGATAACATTGAAACTCCTCAACAGTTTCACTAAAAGACAAAAAATACCAACATATGTAAGTGTGCAAGCGGGAGATATTTGCTAGTAATGATTCATTTATCTTCTTCATTTGTACAGTCTCTATAGGAAAGAAAATTTCCATTTAAAATGAGTTTAACGATAAGTGTTTTGATGATGAAGCTGACATCACAAATGTGTTCAAGCACCCTAAGTAACTTATGCATACAGTATATTTACCCGTGGTACGGCGCTGAGCTGAGACTGATGAGGAATTTTGTATACTTCTACTCATTGTACCTTCTATGTACTTGAATAGATTGACTAGTAAATTCATATCGTTCATTCTCATTCAAAATTAGCAAACACACCAAAAGATCTGTAAAAACAAAGGATGAAGATGCACCCGCTTATCAACCAGCAACCTTGAGGAGGGTGACTGTGAGTTTCGGTAACTCCCAAGAGGACCGACATCTATGGTGTCTTCTCAACTTTAACAGTGAATAACAGCCATCCTGTTGAAGCTACACTTCTCAAATTAGCTGTCACTTATTCAGTGTGTTTTGCCAAACTACCGTGGGTTTTTTGAATGGGACCTGGAGTAGTTGCCAACTGACCCCAATTTTTATCGAAAAATCATCTTCAGCAATGTGGCCCATTCCTCTATGAATGGGTATGTGAACAAAAAAAAATTGTCGAAACCATCGACAAGAGATTCAAGAGTGTCCAATGCATACGGAAAAAGTTACTGTTTGGTATGGATTTTGGGTCGGCTCTCTCAACGGTGATTATTATATATAATACAAGAATTCGTCTGGGAACTTGCATCTTATGTCACAATAATTTATATTTTCTCTGCTTTCCAAATATCTGAACATCGAATTCAAAAGCGCTGAGATAATGCAAACTTATACCTCATTTCAGCTCATTTATCATTCAATGCTTTATACGTGGGAGTTATCTATTTACAGGTTAATAATAAGCAAATCTTAATTCCAGTGAACTTAACCAACGAGATATTTATTTACATTAACAAACTTCATAGTTTATTTTTGTAAGTAAGTTGAAAAGCAAAACCTTAATAATTTTTTTTCATACCGGACATAATTTCTAAAAACGATTTTAGCTTAAAAAGCAAGTTCTGGCACATACAGTCTATTTAGTCGTCTTACTTCATCATTGTCATCTAAAAGACCTATAACTAGAATATTTTCCTGGTTGTTAAGTCTGTTTAAATATCTCATGCTGTATTTTGTATTTCTTCTTTAACTTTGGAAATGTTAAACTCGTTACGAATATATTTTTTCTAACTAGTCTTGGTACTAATGTTATAAGTAGTATGTTTATGGGGTTTCTGGAGCAGTTTCTCCAAATTTGGGATTATGCATAGCTGGGAGTTATGAATTGAATTGTGAAATGAATTGTGTGCGATCGGTCTATATGTTTGCAACATGGAATATGAAAAGGTAATACTTTTTAATGTGTGTGTGTTAAAATTTGGGATTATGCATAGCTGGGACTTATGAATTGAATTGTGAAATGAATTGTGTGCGATCGGTCTATAGGTTTGTAACATGTATTTTTAATGAGTGTGCGCACGTGCATAAGATCAATAAGAATATTTTTTAATGTAAACAAATAAAGAATTTTGAATATGGTTTCGTTTAATTAATTTTTTTTTGTTAGTGTGATATATTTCCCTGGTGTGTTTTCTTTCTTGTGGACAAATATGGGATACAACATTTTTGTTACAAACAATAGCAGCGCTTTGTTATAAACAACACAACAACAAACAACGAGACTCCTTATGATTTCTTATTTTTAAGCATAAGATCAATAAGAATATTTTTAATGTAAACAAATTTTAAAACGCATGCGCATATTACAGTTATTAATTTTAAATATAAAGAATGTGAAATGTGGTTTCGTTTAATTACTTTTTTTTGTATGATTTAATGCGATTTATTTCCGTTATGTGTGGTTTTTTTTTCTTGTGGACCCATTTTAAGATAGTCAAATGTGGGAGAATACATTTTTGTTACAAACAATAACAGTGCTTTCTTATAAACAATAACGCTGGTCATTATGATTTCTTATAAATAGAAAGATGATTGGACATGCTCATTTTACTTGTATTACTTTGCAAACGAAAGATTGGACGGACAGAATGAGTGTGTACACGTTTCCTCATCTACATCCCAGAGTATAAATTGACTTGTTTTAAGGATTTAGAAGTCATTCTTGTACTAGAACTCGTTACAGTTGTATTTACAAATTCAATATTAAAAAAAATGGCTGGTTTTATTTATGAAGTTTGTAAAAAAGTATTCACTCTGAATACGAATTTAAGAAAACATCATAGATTGTATCATGATGGACCATCCACATCATTTAAATGCATACCTTGCAATAAGTATTTCTCAAACCAACTGAATTATCAAAAACACATTTTACAACATTCTAAGATTGGAGATGGAGGAGAAACATTTGATACTGTTAATTGTATTGATGACGATGAAGTAAACTGCGTTCGATCAGTGTTTAATAATTGCATCATTACATATTTTATTGCGAATAATAAGGCAACAGATTTAATACCTGAGATCTTTTTATTTTAAATAAATTCAAAGTGGCTAAGCTGTTAAGTAATATGATTCAAAAACATGATAATATAAAATTCAATCTGGAGATATTTTGCGAATACATGCTGCTTAAAGAAGAGGGGATTTATGTTATATTGAAGTAAAATCGCATCAGACTATAATGATTATAATTAATCTCTCATCATCAACTACGGATGATATTCTAAATATTTATAAATCACAATGTGATGTTATTGTTAAAAAATGAGTGAATTCCAGGAACGTGATAACGGATGGACATTAATACAAATATTACGGATAGAAATTAATATAAATAAATATCAGTGTATAAAAGGTTCGCAGTATATCCCTCTACCAACTCCAATACAAGAGAAACATGCATGCATCAATGTTCAAAACAATGATCAATATTGTTTCAAGTGGGCTATTACATCAGCAACGTATCCGATTAATATGAGTTTTAACAGATGCACATCATATAAAATTAATAACATTAGTGATGATATTATCGAATATTTCGAATATTTGACTTTTCCGCTACCAATGAATAGAATTAAAGATTTTGAAATGAAAAATCCTGATATTAGGGTGAATGTGTTTGGGTTAAATAATAACAATGATATAGTCGCACCCTACTATTCCAGTATAAATGAAAAGGCTAAGCACGTTAATTTGTTATTACTACAAGATGGTGAGAGATTCCACTACGTATTGATTAAAAGTATTTCAAGGTAAATCAATAATAATTTTATGTTAAAAAGTGATGTTAATATAAAATTGTTTCACTTTCCATTTAATTACAGATTAATTAAAAGTCAACAAACAAAACATAAATGTAAGATATATGTATTTAATAAAGGGTGTTTTTTATAGAGGTATAGAACTTTAAGTTGCCATTACTTTTCAAGATGGCGACCGATTTAACAGCTGTCAAGTGATTTATTCTCAGTTTGGTTTGGCAATTCATCATGAATAGACTCACGCCTGAACAACGCTTGCAAATAGTGCAATTTTATTTCGAAAATAATGCGGAAAACGTATCGCGCACTACGTCCATTTTATCGTCGACAAAATCGTCCATCAGAGCAGTTAATTCAATTAACCATGGAACGTTTTCGCACCACGCTTACTCTTATTGATAACTCAAATCCCCAAAGACGCTGTACGTTGCGTACAGAAGAAGCTATTGCTGCTGTAGAGCGTAGCATTGAGGAAGACCCGAATGAGTCCATCCGCCATCGAGCACAGGAATTGGATCTGTGTCCATCCACTTTATGGAAGATTTCGCGGAAGGATCTTGGTTTGCGTGCTTACAAAATCCAACTTGTGCAAGATTTGAAGCAAAACGATCATCAAGTAAGGCGTAGATTCGTCGAATGGGCCCAAAACGAGATTACCGTTGTTCCCGATTTTCATAAGCGAATTTTGTTTAGCGATGAAGCGCACTTCTGGTTGAATGGTTACGTCAACAAACAAAACTGCCGCATTTGGAGTGAAGGTAAACCTCAAGTGTATGTGGAAACACCGTTACATCCAGAAAAACTGACTGTTGGGTGCGCTTTATGGGCTGGTGGAATCATTGGTCCGTACTTTTTCAAAAACGATGGTGGCCAGAACGTTACAGTCAATGGTGATCGGTATAGAGCCATGATTACTAACTTTTTCATTCCTGAATTGAATAACCATGATGTCCAGGAGATGTGGTTTCAACAAGACGGCGCAACATGTCACACAGCTCGTGCCACAATAGATTTATTGAAAGGCACGTTTGGTGACCGCCTAATTTCACGTTTTGGACCTGTGAATTGGCCTCTAAGATCTTGTGATTTAACACCGCTAGACTACTTTCTGTGGGGCTATGTAAAGTCATTGGTCTATGCGGTAAAGCCACAAACGTTTGACCATTTGGAAGACAACATTCGCCGTATTATTGCCGATATACGGCCACAAATGGACGTCCAGATTGGACTACATCCGCGCCACGGCTGGTCATATGGCAGAAATCATATTTAAAATGTAATGCCACAAGATAATCTTTCGGATAAATAAAATTCATGTCAATCGAATAATCCGTCGTTGTTTTATTGCAACTTAAAGTTCTATACCTCTATAAAAAACACCCTTTATATGTTTAATACATTTTTATAGTGAAACGGCGCTGATCAAACACAAAGATGAGTGCAACAAAATTGTAACCAGACTACCCTCTGTAGACAATAATATCGTAAGTTTTAAATATTTCAAAAAGCAAATGGATGTACCTTTTGTAGTCTATTCTAGAGACTATTAATTTTCAAAATTCAGCTAATGTTAAGTCAATACAAAAACTTATTCCATTTTCGTATATAGTTATTACATCAAATGTTCATTTAACAGTAGTTTAGATAAATTTAACATGTACAGTGGTGATGATGCACCAAAACACTTCTTCGTAAATTTAGTTAAAGATTGTACAGATTTATATGTGAATTATTTAAGTATCGTGAAACCAATGAATACCTTAACACCTCCTCAGCAGATTAGACAGAAAGAGGATACAATTTGTCACATTTCCAAAAAAAAAAAATTATCACCTGTAGATCGAGTAGCCGATCATTGTCACTTTTAAAAAAAAATTTAACCAATTTCCGAAATCCTGTTCCTTCAACAGCAGTGAAGGGGCGACAATCCTAAATTACCCATGTTGTACAGGTATCAATAGCTTCCTGTCTATCATCCCCGCTCACCTTTTTGATAGATGCTCTTGGTATGGTTAAATTGAAGCACTTATGGCGATTTAGATTAGATGACTGTTTTCCATTATATTTAAATATTTTTTTACAGAAGCGACAACATACAAAACCGTCTAAAATTTGTTCATCGTCTTTTAAAATTTGAGAAAAAATTGTCCATATTGGGCTTTTGCCCTTACGCTTTTGAACTAATTGGAAAACTTCGGCTTTAATTTTTTCCTCAATCTCACTATTGTCATCCATTTCTTTATAACCAGCTTATAAAAATTCAAAAAATTATATTTTTTTTACTTTTCCTTAAATTTTTGCTAAAAACTTGCACTTTTTTGCTTATTTATATTTTTATATTGTTATTTTTTTGTTAATGTCTAACAACTAATGCCCTTTTCCTATAAGACGAATGGTTTTAAGCCCTTTGTCTGTTTATATGAAATACAAAAACACTATATTTTCTTTTTGTTTTCCATGCAAACGAACATGTGTTACAGATACAGAACATAAAACTGTAAATTTTGATGAATGATTCGAATTACTCGAATCATAAATGCGTATAGTTTTATTAATAATGACATTTTATACATGAAATTTAGCTGAGTGATAGATCTTGAGGAGGAGAATAAGAATACGTAATAAAATGAATATATGTAATAAAATAAAATGTCAACATAATCCATTATCATTTATTGCCACAGGTATGTATGTATATTACTGAAAGATAACATTGAAACTCCTCAACAGTTTCACTAAAAGACAAAAAATACCAACATATGTAAGTGTGCAAGCGGGAGATATTTGCTAGTAATGATTCATTTATCTTCTTCATTTGTACAGTCTCTATAGGAAAGAAAATTTCCATTTAAAATGAGTTTAACGATAAGTGTTTTGATGATGAAGCTGACATCACAAATGTGTTCAAGCACCCTAAGTAACTTATGCATACAGTATATTTACCCGTGGTACGGCGCTGAGCTGAGACTGATGAGGAATTTTGTATACTTCTACTCATTGTACCTTCTATGTACTTGAATAGATTGACCAGTAAATTCATATCGTTCATTCTCATTCAAAATTAGCAACACACCAAAAGATCTGTAAAAACAAAGGATGAAGATGCACCCGCTTATCAACCAGCAACCTTGAGGAGGGTGACTGTGAGTTTCGGTAACTCCCAAGAGGACCGACATCTATGGTGTCTTCTCAACTTTAACAGTGAATAACAGCCATCCTCTTGAAGCTACACTTCTCAAATTAGCTGTCACTTATTCAGTGTGTTTTGCCAAACTACCGTGGGTTTTTTGAATGGGACCTGGAGTAGTTGCCAACTGACCCCAATTTTTATCGAAAAATCATCTTCAGCAATGTGGCCCATTCCTCTATGAATGGGTATGTGAACAAAAAAAAAATTGTCGAAACCATCGACAAGAGATTCAAGAGCGTCCAATGCATACAGAAAAAGTTACTGTTTGGTATGGATTTTGGGTCGGCTCTCTCAACGGTGATTATTATATATAATACAAGAATTCGTCTGGGGACTTGCATCTTATGTCACAATAATTTATATATTCTCTGCTTTCCAAATATCTGAACATCGAATTCAATAACGCTGAGATAATGCAAACTTATACCTCATTTCAGCTCATTTATCATTCAATGCTTTATACGTGGGAGTTATCTATTTACAGGTTAATAATAAGCAAATCTTAATTCCAGTGAACTTAACCAACGAGATATTTATTTACATTAACAAACTTCATAGTTTATTTTTGTAAGTAAGTTGAAAAGCAAAACCTTAATAATGTTTTTTCATACCGGACATAATTTCTAAAAACGATTTTAGCTTAAAAAGGAAGTTCTGGCACATACAGTCTATTTAGTCGTCTTACTTCATCATTGTCATCTAAAAGACCTATAACTAGAATATTTTCCTGGTTGTTAAGTCTGTTTAAATATCTCATGCTGTATTTTGTATTTCTTCTTTAACTTTGGAAATGTTAAACTCGTTACGAATATATTTTTTCTAACTAGTCTTGGTACTAATGTTATAAGTAGTATGTTTATGGGGTTTCTGGAGCAGTTTCTCCAAATTTGGGATTATGCATAGCTGGGAGTTATGAATTGAATTGTGAAATGAATTGTGTGCGATCGGTCTATATGTTTGCAACATGGAATATGAAAAGGTAATACTTTTTAATGTGTGTGTGTTAAAATTTGGGATTATGCATAGCTGGGACTTATGAATTGAATTGTGAAATGAATTGTGTGCGATCGGTCTATAGGTTTGTAACATGTATTTTTAATGAGTGTGCGCACGTGCATAAGATCAATAAGAATATTTTTTAATGTAAACAAATAAAGAATTTTGAATATGGTTTCGTTTAATTAATTTTTTTTGTTAGTGTGATATATTTCCCTGGTGTGTTTTCTTTCTTGTGGACAAATATGGGATACAACATTTTTGTTACAAACAATAGCAGCGCTTTGTTATAAACAACACAACAACAAACAACGAGACTCCTTATGATTTTTTATTTTTAAGCATAAGATCAATAAGAATATTTTTAATGTAAACAAATTTTAAAACGCTTGCGCATATTACAGTTATTAATTTTAAATACAAAGAATTTTGAATGTGGATTCGTTGAATTATTTTTTTTTGTTAGTGTGATATATTTCCGTTATGTGTGTTTTATTTCTTGTAAACAAATATGGGATACCACATTTTTGTTACAAACAATAGCAGCGCTTTGTTATAAACTACACAACAACAAACAGCGAGAATCCTTATGATTTCTTATTCTTAAGCATAAGATCAGTAAGAATATTTTTTAATGTAAACAAATTTTAAAACGCTTGCGCATATTACAGTTATTAATTTTAAATATAAAGAATGTGAAATGTGGTTTCGTTTAATTACTTTGATTAAAAGTATTTCAAGGTAAATCAATAATAATTTTATGTTAAAAAGTGATGTTAATATAAAATTGTTTCACTTTCCATTTAATTACAGATTAATTAAAAGTCAACAAACAAAACATAAATGTAAGATATATGTATTTAATAAAGGGTGTTTTTTATAGAGGTATAGAACTTTAAGTTGCCATTACTTTTCAAGATGGCGACCGATTTAACAGCTGTCAAGTGATTTATTCTCAGTTTGGTTTGGCAATTCATCATGAATAGACTCACGCCTGAACAACGCTTGCAAATAGTGCAATTTTATTTCGAAAATAATGCGGAAAACGTATCGCGCACTACGTCCATTTTATCGTCGACAAAGTCGTCCATCAGAGCAGTTAATTCGATTAACCATGGAACGTTTTCGCACCACGTTTACTCTTATTGATAACTCAAATCCCCAGAGACGCTGTACGTTGCGTACAGAAGAAGCTATTGCTGCTGTAGAGCGTAGCATTGAGGAAGACCCGAATGAGTCCATCCGCCATCGAGCACAGGAATTGGATCTGTGTCCATCCACTTTATGGAAGATTTCGCGGAAGGATCTTGGTTTGCGTGCTTACAAAATCCAACTTGTGCAAGATTTGAAGCAAAACGATCATCAAGTAAGGCGTAGATTCGTCGAATGGGCCCAAAACGAGATTACCGTTGTTCCCGATTTTCATAAGCGAATTTTGTTTAGCGATGAAGCGCACTTCTGGTTGAATGGTTACGTCAACAAACAAAACTGCCGCATTTGGAGTGAAGGTAAACCTCAAGTGTATGTGGAAACACCGTTACATCCAGAAAAACTGACTGTTGGGTGCGCTTTATGGGCTGGTGGAATCATTGGTCCGTACTTTTTCAAAAACGATGGTGGCCAGAACGTTACAGTCAATGGTGATCGGTATAGAGCCATGATTACTAACTTTTTCATTCCTGAATTGAATAACCATGATGTCCAGGAGATGTGGTTTCAACAAGACGGCGCAACATGTCACACAGCTCGTGCCACAATAGATTTATTGAAAGGCACGTTTGGTGACCGCCTAATTTCACGTTTTGGACCTGTGAATTGGCCTCTAAGATCTTGTGATTTAACACCGCTAGACTACTTTCTGTGGGGCTATGTAAAGTCATTGGTCTATGCGGTAAAGCCACAAACGCTTGACCATTTGGAAGACAACATTCGCCGTATTATTGCCGATATACGGCCACAAATGGACGTCCAGATTGGACTACATCCGCGCCACGGCTGGTCATATGCCAGAAATCATATTCAAAATGTAATGCCACAAGATTATCTTTCGGATAAATAAAATTCATGTCAATCGAATAATCCGTCGTTGTTTTATTGCAACTTAAAGTTCTATACCTCTATAAAAAACACCCTTTACATGTTTAATACATTTTTATAGTGAAACGGCGCTGATCAAACACAAAGATGAGTGCAACAAAATTGTAACCAGACTACCCTCTGTAGACAATAATATCGTAAGTTTTAAATATTTCAAAAAGCAAATGGATGTACCTTTTGTAGTCTATGCTGATATTGAGTGTATTCTAGAGACTATTAATTTTCAAAATTCAGCTAATGTTAAGTCAATACAAAAACTTATTCCATTTTCGTATATAGTTATTACATCAAATGTTCATTTAACAGTAGTTTAGATAAATTTAACATGTACAGTGGTGATGATGCACCAAAACACTTCTTCGTAAATTTAGTTAAAGATTGTACAGATTTATATGTGAATTATTTAAGTATCGTGAAACCAATGAATACCTTAACACCTCCTCAGCAGATTAGACAGAAAGAGGATACAATTTGTCACATTTCCAAAAAAAAAAAATTATCACCTGTAGATCGAGTAGCCGATCATTGTCACTTAGCAGGTGAATATAGAGGACCGGCACATAACAAATGTAATTTAGAGTATGAAATAGCAAAATTTATTCCTATATTCTTTCATAATCTTTCATCATATAATTGTCATTTGTTCGTACGAGAACTCTCTTCTATTGAAGGTGATATAAATGTAATTCCCTTAAACAAAGAATTATATGTATCTATATCAAAAAGATTCATGTAGATGAAAAAAATACTATAGGACTACGTTTTCTAGATTCTTGTCGGTTTATGCCATCAAGTTTGGAGAAACTAGCAGGATATTTGTCAGATAATGATCTGTTAACAGTAAAATCAATCTATCAAACTCCCAATGAATTTAGTTTAATGAAACGTAAAGGTGGCTTTCGATATGACTATTCAGTTAACCGTCGTGAAGAAACAGGACTACCACCCCGATCATGTTTCTTTAGTAAACTTACTAATGAGTCGTGTAGTGTAGATGATTACGAACACGCTGAAAAAGTTTGGAATACATTCAAATGTAAGAAACTTTTAGATTATCTTCTATTATATTTAAAAGTTGATGTCCTATTGCTTTGTGATGTATTTGAAAATTTCCGTAAGGTTTGTAAAAACATTAACAATTTAGAACCCTGTCAATATTATACTACACCAGGTTTATCCTGGGATGCAATGTTGTAAACAACTGAAATTGAGTTGGAATTATTGACAGATATCAACATGTACAATTTCGTTATGCGGGGTATTAGGGGAGGTATTGTTCAATGCAGTAAGCGACATGTGAGAGGTAATAATAAATACATTGGTGACAATGATTCAACAAATAAATCAAATTATCTAATGTATTTAGATGTAAATAATTCATATGGTTATGCAATGTCTCAATATCTCCCCTATAAAAATTTTAAATATCTTGACAACTGTAACGACTTCAATGTAACTACTGTAGAAGAAGATTCAGAATTTGGTTATATTTTAGAAGTAGATTTGAAATATCCAACTGTATAGTATTGCACGATCACCATAGTGATTTTCCATTCTGCGCTGAAAATAAGAAAATTGAGAATATGAAACACAGAAAATTAATAACAGACTTAAATGACAAAAACAATTACATAATTATCGCAATCTTCAGCAATGCATTGAACATGGTTTAATTTTGAAGAAAATTCATAGAATTCTGCAGTTTAATCAATCGAATTGGTAAAAAAAATATATTAATGTAAACAACCATCATAGAACATTGGCTAAAAACACATTTGAACAAAACTTTTTCAAATTACTCAATAATGCTGTCTATGGTAAGACTATGGAAAATGTCGATAAGAAAAAAGACATCAAAATATTAATTGGATGGGAAAATAGAAGAAAACGATTAGGAGCTTATCACTAATTGCGAAACAAAAAAAATTATTTTAAGTACTAATTATGTAATTTAATATTTAAGAAAAAAATTTCAAATATTTTTTTTCTTTTAAACGGTAGGGGTGTAGTGCATGTAGTGCATATACAAAAAACAAAAAAATAATATAAAACCAAAACGTGAACAAGTATCAACAATCAAATAATTTATAAGAGCACAAAGAAAATAAAAGGAAAGAAAAACTAAGAATTATGATATGCAATTTTAAGTGACTGGTGTTAATTGAAATGGGTCACTAGAACTGCATTGAATGAAAATAATATAATTTGAATATGCTACAATTATAATTGAAAATATTACACAAAGACCACATAGTTAAAATTGAAATAAGTAGGGGAAATAGAATAAGAAAACATAGAATAAGAAATAGTATATAAGCTGTGAAATTTTGTTAATAAAATTAGAAATAATTCTGACTCCAAAATAGTTGTTTTTATTTCTCAGAAAACTTCGGCAATTAACCTTGCCATAACATAGAGCCGTCTGCTACTCTAAGGCTCTTCAAACAAACAAGAGTACTATAGGGAAATTAATACAAAAATCAAACACATATTACACTAATGCCATATAATACATTTAATGATGTCGAAAGTCGATCCAATTACCAAATAAGAATGGAAAGAACAGCTTGATTTTGAAAAGCCCCCATTGTGGTCTAACTATGAAGCCGCCATGAATAGACGTTACCAGCATATCACGATTATCTCGTTACCAGATTAATTAAAAATCATGTGGTGTCCGAAATATCGAAATGTCCGAATTTTCGAAACAAAAGAAAAAATTTAGAAAATACATTCTAACTTATATTTATTTACAAGATATTCACTTTAAATTTAAATGTTTACATTCAAATTAATATACCAGTAGATTAAAATCATTTTTATAAAATATTTTCATTATTTGCTGCACAAATAGTCAGACATTTTCATCTGACGAAGTTTAGATTCTTTTTGCTTTTTGTACGAAATATCTCTGAGGCTTAAAAGTTTTAAAATATCCGCAACAGGAAGTTTCTGTCCTTCGCAATATTTTATACAAATATTAAGGGCAGATAGGGCATGAGAATGCTGTATTTTTGGCACATTTTGCAACATTCTTCATTAGACGATTCAACCATTCGGTAACCTCATTAGAATTATAAATATCAGGTGCTAAGTTGACAAGTAAATCAACTAGTTCGGTGGAATCGCTGCGTCTTAGCCTTGACAGAGGTATTTCATCATCTGAGTCCCATTCTTCATTATACAAAATTTTATTAAAACATTTTTTTAAGGATATTTGCATCAATTCTATCTCAAGCATTGGCAATTAAAAAGGCGACGTTTTTCAATGAAAAAGTTTTAAGAGCATCCATTAGTTTTTCTGAACTTGATAAAATAGGGACCAAAAACTTTTACGATAGTTTGGTTTTAAAATTCGAATGGCATTTTGATCCATTGGCTGCATGAGTGCTGTACAGTTAGGTGGAAAAAACATATGCAAACTAATAAAGAAAGAAATAAAGAAAAATTGGAGAAAAATAGGAAGAAATATAATTTGACAATAAGTAAATAATTTGATTGCATCACAAAAAGGCTGAGGAATACCTGCAATACCAACCTTATTAGGACCCTTACGAATTTGAATATATCCTAAAACCTTACGCTCTAAAAGAGTTAAAAATGCAACTCTACTAATACAAAAATAATTAATAATAAACTACCAACAATAAATAATAAATTTTCTACAAAAACCAAGTACTATTTGTGATAAAATTCACATAAATAAATTCTAAATTTATTGCACTAATCTGCCAAAATAGTATAAATTATTTATATTCAATATAAAAATAATTATTTATTAAATATTAGGTCCTTTACTGAAATATTTTAATTAATTAAAGATAGAAACCAACCTGGCCGGTTTGAACCAGTCGAACAGACTTAAAATTTAAGCGGCTACACCTAAAACTATATCTTAATCCAACATCGAGGTCGCAATCTTTTTTATCGATATGAACTCTCCAAAAAAATTACGCTGTTATCCCTAAAGTAAATTATTTTTTAATCGCTATTAACGGATCAATTATTCATATATTAATGATTAAAAAAATTAAAAGTCTATTAAATTTTAATATCACCCCAATAAAATACAATTAATTGTTATAATAAAAAAAAATCAACAAAATTCTAACAATCTATATATAAAGATTTATAGGGTCTTCCGTCTTTTAATTTTATTTTAGCTTTTTGACTAAAAAATAAAATTCTATTATAAATTTGTATGAAACAGTTAATATCTCGTCCAACCATTCATACCAGGCTTCAATTAAAAGACTAATGATTATGCTACCTTTGCACAGTTAGTATACTGCGGCCATTTAAATTATTCAGTGGGCAGGCTAGATTTTTAAAAAATTCAAAAAGACATGTTTTTGTTAAACAGGCGAACATTATTTTTGCCGAGTTCTTTATAAAAACTTATCAATTTATTATATCTATACAATATAATATACTAATTTTATCATTATTTTTTATTTTTTAAATTAAAATAAATACTTTAATACATAATTAAAACCTAATAAATAATTAATATAATAAAATGAATTATAACAATTTTATTAATAATGGCTATTTCTTAGTCTATATTTATTAAATTTTTATTTTTATTTATTTATTTTTTTTATTTATTAATTTTTAATAATTTATTTCATAGCTTATCCCACAAAATATTAAAATAAAATAATTATTTAATTAATACATTTAACTAAATAATATAAAATTTCTAAATTAAATTTATTTCTTAAAGAACTAGATACCTTTAAAAACGAATAACATTTCATTTCTAATATACTATGTCAAATAATTTTGTAACATTAACTTAAATAGTATATTAACTCTTTTAAAATCGAGAAAATTATAATAAATAATTTTTATTTAATAAACCTGTGTATCAGGTACAATAAATTAAATTTTCTTTTAAAATATTAATTTTTCAAATTATTTCAATTTTCTTTCACAATACTATTTAACTATAATTAAAATTATTTTTTATCTATAAAATACTTAAACAAATCTCATAATAATTACTTTTAATAATTTATAACAAAAAAAATTAATTAATAAATAAAATATAATCAATTTATATTGATTCGCACAAAAATCTTTTCAATGTAAATGAAATGCTTTACTAAATAAGCTTTAAATTGCATTCTAGGTACACTTTACAGTACATCTACTATGTTACGACTTATATGTAATTCGAATATCACAGTCATCAACTAACGTCTGCTTTGTACGGTTGACTTTCTCTCATATCGTTGTTAACCAGTTTTGCGTTATAGTTAAATTCCTTTTCTAATATACAGTGATCAACATTAACTTTCGGCAAGTGATTTAATTATTTACATTATATTGCGAAGTTGATATGTCCGGTCCGCCCAATTTGGGGGACAACCGCTTTTCTATATTAGCGGATTCCCCCCGCGCAAAAAAGAAACGTACACACCAGAACATTTTTGAAGCTTTCCCTAAATTACCAAACACCCAAAAACCCGATCCGAAATACGTTGTGATATCGGCAACATCTGGTGATAAAACATTACAACAATTTTCCTGTTTCTCGGTCTTTAAAATTAATTTGCTCGGATATTCTGACAGTATCAGAACTAAGGGATGGCAATCTGTTGTTCCTAATAGGCAACAAATCTAATGCTGATAAATTAATAAAATACAAAATTTTACCTGGCATCTGCAATATATCCTGCAAATACCACTCCAACCTGAATTCCTCAAAAGGCACAGTTTATGCGCCCTATTTAAATGACATTCCCGAATCAGAAATTGTATCAGAACTAAGCTCACAAGGTGTTACTGATGTTTATAAATACCAAAAGAAAAATGAAGAAGGTATCCTTAAACCAAGCGGTGTTCTCCTACTAACTTTCGATCTGTATTCAACACCAGAAAATCTAGACATCTCCTGGCATAAAGTCAATGTTAGCCAATATTTTCCAAATCCCATGCGCTGTAAAACTTGTCAATTACTCGGACACACAAAAAATGGTGCAAAAACAACCCATTGTGTGAAAACTGTGGTCTACCCCCACATACCCCTGACAATTGCACGCGGACTTTTTGCATAAACTGTTCTGACGAACACCCGTCTTCTTCCAAGGAATGCAGAATTTACAGACAACAAAAAGAGATTTTAAAAATAAAAACAAAAGAAAAATGTACTTTGAAAGTCGCTAAGGAAAAATATCAGTCGCTAAAATTAAGTGAACCACAAATTGAATCATATTCTGATGTATTAAACAACAACACCAACAAAAATATCGAAGAAAACAATTCAACAAAACAAATAATTCCCCAAAAATATAACAGTACTGAAACAACAAAAAACACAATTGATAACTCACTTACTTCTGCTAAACAACAAACAAACCTACTAAACACATCAACTAATAAAAATAACAATTTAAAAACTTTGCGTACAATAACAACTCACTCTATGACCAAATCTTTAGCTAGCACATCAACTTTAAAAAATAAAGAAACACTCAGCACAAAACAAAGCAAAAACCTCGCTTTGCCTAAGACAACAATAGCAACAGCAATCAACAAGTCTTATGTTGAACAAAGAGAACTAAAAGAATTAATGTCAGTAGACGACGAATAATTAGTCCTCTACTATTAAAATTAATTTTAAAATTCTTCAATGGAATATTAATGGTCTAATTAATAATTATCACGAACTACAACTAATTACACAGCCCTGCATGGGTTTTGCAAATAAGATTGCTCCAGGTGTTTTCGAAGGCATTTTGTGCGCTAAACACGAATCTGGTTTCAAAAATTTTCCATCACGTCAGGTTTTCGAGAAAAAAGGGGTTGAAAACCCTAAAAATAGCGTTTTTGGCCATTTTTGAAACATTGTAGAGCTCAACACTGACGTGATGGAACCATCGCTATTGTTAGAAATTGACAATTGATCTTGGCTCTTTAAAATGAGTCCAAAGCCAAATTGTTTGCATACACCCTTAAAGCAGGGGGTGGGTTTATGTCAAGGGGTGCAAAAGAAAAAGAAACACATTACGGAGGTCCTTAAAAATTAATCAGATTTACTTGAAAATTGTTACTCAGGGGTTTTTGGGGACGCTGATTACAGATCTTCATTCAGATTTAAAAAATTCAAAATGGCGGATCCAATATGGCGGTCGAGGTTTATAAAAATTAATCAGATGTACTTGACCGCCATATTGGAGCCGCCATTTTGAATTTTTTAAATCTGAATGAAGATCTGTAATCAGCGACCCCAAAAACCCCTGAGTAACAATTTTCAAGTTAATCTGATTAATTTTTAAGGACCTCCGTAATGTGTTTCTTTTTCTTTTGCACCCCTTGACATAAACCCACCCCCTACTTTAAGGGTATATGAAAACAATTTGGATTTAGTCTCATTTTAAAGAGCAAACATCAATTGTCAATTTCTAACAATAGCGATGGTTCTAGTACGTCAGTGTTAAGCTCTACAATGTTTCAAAAATGGGCAAAAACGCTATTTTTAGGGTTTTCAACCCCCTTTTTCTCGAAAACCTGACGTGATGGAAAATTTTTGAAACCAGATTCGTGTTTAGCGCGCCAAATGCCTTCGAAAATACATGAAGTCATGTTATTTGCACAAAAAAAGTCCAAATTTGCAGGGCTGTGTTATCAAAGACCATCATCCAGACATTATATCTATCCAAGAAACACATATACCATCCACCATTACCAATAATATAATATACCCTAAACTATACAATGGTTTTGTCATAATTTAGCCAGTAACAATACTGCTAAAAAAGGTATTGCAATTTTAATAAAAAATCAATTCCCCATAAATTACTACACACAGATCCAGATATAGCTTCAATTGCAATCGAAATAGATATTGGTTTAAAATTTAATTTTGTTAATACCTATATTCCACCACATCAACCCATCTCTGCAAATAACTTAAAACATGCCTTAAACAAAATTAATCCCCCCTATTCTTTACTGGTGATCTTAATTGTTGGAGTACACTCTGGGGTTCAAGAGTTACCAACTCACGTGATCAAATTTTGGAAAATTTAATTTTAAGTGAAGACCTCATAATTCTCAATAATGGCAAACCTACGCATCTATCCACTCACAACACATTTACACATGTCGACATTTCTTTATGTTCGCCACAGATTGCCACCTTCTGTTCTTGGGATACTCTTGACGATTTACATGGAAGTGATCACTATCCTATCATAATTAATATAGCAAAAAGCTTTAACATTCCTTCCCATGCTAGGAAGCCAAAATATAAAATTGAATCTGCGAACTGGTTTTTATATCATAGTTATCTTAAAGAAAATCTACCAAAAATAAATAACTTTATGAATGTTAATCATCAAGCAGCTTTAATCACTAAAGCTATAAAAGCATCAGCTAATGTTAGCATTCCCCAAACTAATAACAAAGGTCCAGCACATCGTGTTGCGTGGTGGAATCGCGAGTTAGAATCATTAAGAAATCTCAAACAAGATCAATTCCATATTTTTAAAAGGAACAGAAATGATAATGATAAATGATTAGTAAAGCTGCTTGCATGCAAAAGTTTACATCTAACATCAACCCTTCCTCTTCCCCTAAACGTATTTGGAATGATATAAAGCTTCTTACCGGTGGTTTAAGTACACAGTCTATCAAATATCTTAAATCGGGATCAAATATGCTTTCTTCTCCAGTTGATATCGCCAATTGTTTTGCTAAACACTGGTCTATACTGTCAGAAGACTCCAATTTTTCACCAAATTTTCATAAGCATAAATCAGATGTTCGTTGTCTTACCTACAATCCAAACTTTTCCAATACAAATGCTAACAAAATCGAACTCCCTATTAATATGATTGAACTTGAAGACGCATTACATCTAGCCAAAGGCAAAACTCCTGGTGATGATCGCATATTGTATCCGATGTTAAAAAACCTACCGAAATGCTCAAAAGATCAGCTCCTCACTATCTACAACAACATCTTTTCATCCATTCCAAGCTTGGAAAGTAGCAACTGTAATTCCTATTCCTAAGCCAAAAAACGATCATACGGCTCTCACTGGCTACCGCCCCATATCCCTATTACCTTGTATCAGTAAAACATTGGAAAAAATAATATTAAGAAGACTAATGTGGTTTTTAAAAGCTAACGATCTCATATCCACTAATCAAGTAGCTTTCATGAAAAAACAAGGTACGGAGGACGTTCTTATACACCTCCAGCATTTCATTTCAAGATCTTTATCTAGTAAAAACTATGTTAACATTCTATCCACCGATTTTGAGAAGGCTTTTGACCGTGTTGGCATCCATGTAATCCTTGAACAACTAGCAGAATGGAACATTAGCAAAAAAAATGTACTCAATAATCAAGAATTTTCTTACTAATCGTAAATTCAGAGTTAGAGTGGGTGAGTGAGTCAAAAACTTTTGGCCTATATAATGGAATACCACAAGGTTCTCCCTTATCTGTGGTGCTTTTTATAATTGCCTTTAATCAGCTCAGCAAAATTATTTCCTCTCATAAACAGATAGAACATGCTATCTATGCTGATGACGCATTTATCTTCACTAAAATAAAGGATAATAGCAAAGTTAAAGACGCATTCACAAATATTCTAAGGGATATTGATAACTGGAGTCTCATATCAGGTGCCAAACTTTCTATTGAAAAATGCAGTCTTTTACATATCTGTAATAAAAGGAACTGCAACTTATTTGACGTCGAATACAAAAATATAAAAATTAATCGTGTAAACCACCTACGCATTCTTGACATCATCTTCAACAAGAGTTTCACTTTTAAAGAACATTGTTTAGAACTCAGGAAAAGCCTCAACACCAGATTAAACATAATAAAGTTCCTGACCTCTAAAAACTGCAACATTCACATCTCCACAATGGTTAACATAACTCGTTCTAGCTAAAATAGATTATGGTCTTCCAATATATGGTTGGTGCGCCCCATCGCATATAAAATTAATTAAGGCACCATATCATGCTGCCGCTCGTCGGAGTATTGGAGCTTTCCCTACAAGCCCAAATATTAATATACTAACTGAAGCCGGTTTACAGTCCATTGAGGACCGCACTGTTTCTTTAACCTACAAACTTATTCCAAAGCTTCTTATCAGTAGAAATAAAGTTTTATATCGAGAGCTACTAAAAGCTTTTAAATAGAAAATAAGTATCAGAATAGAGTCAATTATTAGTAGATATTGTAAATTATCACAAACTCTTGATTTACAAATAAAACCTAGATACTCTAAACAACAGTCGGAACCACCTTGGCTGTTGGAAGAATCTTCTTGTATAAGATCTATGATTAGACTCACGAAAGCTAACACCCCTCCCACGGTTTATAAACAAACATTTAGCAGCCTAGTTGACCATTTCACTAAAAATAAATGGAACTTCCTATTCACGGATGGTTCTAAATCATCGGTCTCTACTACTTTCGCAGCTATTCATCAAAACGGCGACATTATTGAAACCGGATATATCAACAACTACTGTTCCAACTTTACTGCTGAAGCTTTGGCTATATTGAAGGCAGTTAAATATGCTGAAAACCAAAAATCAAAATTCATTATATGCACTGATAGTCTGTCTTCTTTACAAGCTATTTGGAATACTAATTATGATTCTCAGTTAATTAACGAGATCAGAAACTGTTTAATAAAAAGTTCAAATAAAATCAAACTGTTATGGGTCCCATCGCATGTTGGTATCCTCGGAAATGAACTTGCAGATGCCGCTGCTTCTGAAGCTAAAAACCGACCTCTTTTTAAATATTCAACATGGGAAATAATGATATACGCAATGTCATTTTATCATTTTTAAATAATCTTCACGATAGTAATGGTCGAACTACCTCCATTCCTACAAAAATGTCAACCCTCTTGGAAGGAAACCAAGTTACCCGAAAACTTGCAAGAAAAATGTCACTACAACTATTGATCGTCTGAGGTTAAGCCACTGCAAATTCTCCCACAAACACCTTCTAAATAAAACATCTCCTCCTCTCTGCACAACATGTAATAGAACTTTTACCGTAACGCACATTTTTGACGAGTGCCCAGCTTTTAACTCTTCCCGGATTAATATTTTTGGAACTAAAACACCTTCAAGCTTTTTAACTGATGTCTGTGATAACAACTTAAATTTAATTTTTAAATTCATTTTAGAAAATAGTCATACTTTTTTCGGAATCGATGGCCTATGTTGCTAGTATTCCCACCTTTAAATTAGTTACAACAATTGTATTTTGTAATTAATAAATGAATAATAATAATAATAATTTGAATATGCTACAATTATAATTGGAAATATTACACAAAGACCACATAGTTAAAATTAAAATAAAATAGAATAATTAACATAGAAAATATTGGAATAGGTAGGGGAAACAGAATAAGAAAACATAGAATAAGAAATAGTATATAAGCTGTGAAATTTTGTAAATAAAATTAGAAATAATTCTGACTCCAAAATAGTTGTTTTTATTTCTCAGAAAACTTCGGCAATTAACTTTGCCATAATATAGAGCCTTTTGCTACTCTAAGGCTCTTCAAACTATAGGCAAATAAATAATACAAAAATCAAACATGGCGATCCTGCCATACAGGAATATTTATAGAGGCTAAGACAATCCAAGGCTCAACCTTCTCCAGTTACCCAAAGAGAAGAACTGAAACCTGCAAAAAAGGGGTGGTAAAGCCGTTAAGAAGAGAAAACAGATTGTAGAAGCGTATAGACGACTGCATCTAACGGGCAACAAAGCTGAAAAGTCAGCGATTCTGCAAGAAATTTACGTCATAAGAAATAATAAGTAATAAAAATAAAAAAAGGCAAAATGGGTGGATGGTTTTCAAAGGAAGCAATCATAGTTAATGAAAACAACAGAGGTGTCCTGACTGTTACACAGGATCACTTACAGCAAATAATTCTCTTACTTCTTATTATTTTAGTACTAGGAAAAATACATGAATATTATAAAGATTACATGAAGAAAAAGGCAATTAAAATTAGTAATAGTATACATAGGTAATGTATAATATATAATGAATGGAATAACTAGTAGATATTTATAAAAATTTAAAAAAGAATCCGAATAGGACTTACACACAGGGTTATGTGCATAAAACTTTACAAGATATTGAAAACTCAAAACTTTTTTATGTAAAATATGAAGGTTCCCCATTAGAAGAAATAGAGGAAATTAAGATTAAAATTTTAAAATATTTAAAGTAGACAACATGGCATCTTTTGGCATTTTAGGCGCATCTAAAATAATACCTGAGTTCAATGGTGATCTCAGTCAACTCAATAACTTTATAGGCATAATCAACTTCTATGCAGAAACCCTAAAACATGCAACAGAAATAAACAAATTGATCAAATTTGTTTTAGCCACTAAACTAGCGGACAAGGTAACAAATAAATTGATCTCGGGAGAAACACCTAATACTTTAGGATCATTTAAACACACCCTTAGAAAGGTATTTACACCTAAAAAGTCACTGTCCTCTATACATACTGAATTGGCTAAGCAAATACAAGGAAATAGTTCGGTGATACACTTTGCTAATAAAATCTCAGAATTAGGTTCCCAAAACAAGGAAACAATCGTTAAGATGCATGATTAAGTAGCATTAAGTACTTTCAAATATGGTTTAAACAAACCACATAGGGCAACGGTGTTGGCTGCCACACCTAAGAGTTTAAACGAGGCAATTCAGATAGCCGCGGAAGTAAAATCACCATCCAGTCCGATAATGCATTACAATAGGCATAAAAGACATTTTAAAACCAAAAGACAACTTAGCCACAACAATTTTAATCAGTGACCGAAAATAACTGTTATTTTTTAATTTTTGATTAAAAAAAGCAACCGCAAGGAAATGTCGGAGAACAAAACCAAGTATACCATTTTGATTGTCTTGGACCAAATTTTTATAAAATGCGATGCTTTTTAAAAACATGATTTTTATTTTTTAGAAAAAAATAATAGTTTGTTTTTGATGTTTATTTTTTCGAGCAAAAATAACAGTTATTTTTGACTTCTATTTCTTCGAGCAGAAATAAAAGTTATTTTTTGACTTTTATTTTTAAGAGCAGAAATAAAAGTTTTTTTACTTTTATTTTTTCGAGCAATTTTTCTAACATAAATTACTTTAATTTTTTTTTTTTAAGATTCTCATATTTTTAATGAATGTAGATTATTTCATCAACATCGAATTAAGAGCAAAATAAACGGAATAGAAATTCAGGAAAGTGAACGTGATTTTGAGAAAGTCAAGGGGTTTTTAAATTAAATTAAATTATATGACTTGATTTAAATCTTTGTAACAAATTATAATTAAGATAGAATATAAGTTTTTTGAATTATATAAAAGCCTATATAACCTTTTAGTGTTGGGGCTTAATTAATAAATAAATAAATAATAAATTTTTTAAAGAATTTTTTAATAAATATTATGAATTCATCATGATTTAAAACAAAAAATTTTATTTCTGCTCGAAAAAATAAAAGTCAAAACATAACTTTTATTTCTGCTCGAAAAAATAAAAGTCGAAAAATAACTTTTATATCTGCTCGATAAAATAAAAGTCAAAAATAACTTTTATTTTCTGACTTTTACGATAAAAGTTATAACAGTTACGGTCCCTGATTTTAATACTTACAACAGTAGAGGTGGTAACAACAATCGAGGTTATCATAATAGAAATACTAACAAATCTCAGGGAAACAACCACTCCAGGACTGTTAACTGTAACAACAATAATCAGAGAGGTAACGGTTATAGGAACAATGAGAGTAGAAACCAAAGGAGGATATATATTACCCAGGAGCAGGGAAATTAAATAAACCCCTGCAATCCTCAAAAGTAAATTCAACAGAAGATGTGGGGGAACCAAAATATATGAAAGAGTATGCTTTAAAAACTTACGATTCGTACGCAACCGCGCCACATTTTGTGTCATTTAGGACTGATGAAGGAGTTTTTATAAGATTTTTGGTAGATACAGGTGCAGACATTTCTATATGTAAAGAAAATTTTATAGGAAATAAAGAAATAAAAGAACACAATGCTTGCAAAATTACGGGTATTGAAAACAAGTCAATACAAACAAAGGGCACTTCAGTATTGAGATTGTTACTTCATGACCAAATAGTACACCATGAATATCAAATTGTGAACACAGAGTTTCCAATAGCCACAGATGGTATCCTTGGTAGATACTTTTTACTAAATAAAGATAGATAGATTATGAAACATACACTTTAGCTATTGTAATAAATGAAGCTGAATACGTTTTACCGCTAAGAGCAAACACTAATAAATTTACAATACCACCTAGAACAGAAATGATACAGGCAATAAACGTACAGTTAAAAGAAGACAGCGTTGTATGCGCAGAAGAAATCGATAACAATGTTTTTATTAGTAACACAAAATTCCGAAATATGGAACAAAACACATTAGAATTCTGAATGCATCAGATGAAGAAGTCTCAATATCACAATTGGATTTACAAATAAAACCTTTATCAAATTATAACATTCTTCACGAAGAGAAGAGTCATCCAAGAAGACAAAAAATTAATAACCAACGAACCAAATGGGAAAAATTTACTAAATATAGATACAATCGACATTACAGCAAGAGAGACTACAGAAAAAATTTGTAGAGAATTTCAAGATATTTTTCATTTAGAGGGGGATCATTTAACAGCAAATAATTTTTATCAACATAAACTACAAACTACAGACAATACACCTGTTTACACTAGAAATTATAGATTACCACAATCACAACAGGAGGAAATCAAAAAACAGGTTCACGAGCTAACAAAAGAAGACTTAGTCGAACCATCTATTAGTCTTTATAATTCTGCATTACTTCTGGTCCCAAAGAAAAGTGACAATGATGAAAAGAAATGAAGACTAGTTGTCGACTATCGTCAATTAAATAAAAAATTAATTAATGACAAGTTTCCATTAACCCCGTTAGATGATGTGTTGGATAGGATAGGAAGGGCGAAATATTTTTCAACATTGGACATGACAAGCTCTTTCCACTAAATAAAATTAGAACCCACATCTAGACCACTTACAATTAAAAGATTACGTTTTGGTCTTAAAATATCTTCCACTAGTTTTTAAAGAATGCTAACAATAGCATTAACCGGTTTAGATTCAAATGTTTTTATATACGTAGACGATATAATTGTTTTTGGATGTTGCTTGCAACACGACAATGATAATTTAACAAAAGTGTTTCAAATGTTAAGAAGCCACAACCTCAAATAAAAGCCAAATAAAAGCAATTTTTTAAAACCGGAAGTAGTTTATTTGGGACATCTTATCACAGACAAAAGAATAATGACAGACCCAAATAAGAATAAGGTACTTGAAACATATCCAATTCCACAGAGTGCAGACGATACAAAAAGATTTGTAGCTTTCTGCAATTATTATAGACGTTTTATAAAAAATTTTGCTCAAATAGCTAAACCATTGAATGAGTTGTTGAAGAAAAACCAAAAATTTGTTTGGTTAGAAAATTGTGAAAATTCTTTTGATATATTAAAATCTATAGTAACAACCCCACCAATTCTACAGTACAGTAGCCATTCATTGGGGAATTAATCATTTTCGACCATACTTGTACGGTAGAAAGTTTAAGGTAGTGACAGACCACTAGTATCATTGTTTACCCACAAAAACCCTTCATCAAGACTAACAAGAATTAGATTTAATCTCATGGATTATGATTTTGAGATCATATACAAACAAGGAAGAATAAATACCAATGCAGATGCCTTATCACGAATTAAGATAGATTCCGATGATATAAAAGAGATGTTATCAAAATCAATAAATAACGACTAGAAAAATGACTGAGAATTTGAACAGGAAAAATAATACTACAACGATAGAACAAAAAATGGAAAGGAAAGAAAAGGTTATGACACAGAGACTGATCACCTCTATATGTGGAATAGCATTTCGTTTTCAAAGATAAAAGGGTACCCAAGATTAAATTTTGGGAAATCACGTAACAGTATCTGTTAATGAAAATGCATACTCGAATTTAGGTTCAGTTTTGCAGAAGTTAACTAAGGCCTTACGCGATAACCAAATATTTATAGTAACGCTAGTAAAGGATGATAAAATATTCAAATATGTAAAGGTAGAAAAATTAATTAAAGTATATAATAGCATGCAGAATAAGAATAAATGTAGGCAGAGACCTATAGAAATTATATTGTTTAAACAACCTGAAAGAATTGTGGATAAGGATAAACAAAATGAAATTATAAAAGAATACTATACTACCGTGGCGGACACGCGGGAGTACGTAGAACAGTCATTAGATTACACCAGAAATACATATGGAAAAATATGTATAAAATGATTAAGGATTTCATCAGTCGTTGTGAAACTTGTAGAAAGAACAAAATTATAAGACATACTAAGGCACCAATGCAAATTACTAACACACTTACGAAACCATTTCAGGTTATACAACTAGACACGATAGGCCCATTCAGAGTATCAAACAGATACAGATATATATTGACGGCACAATGCGAGTTAACTAAATACGTTGACGCATTCCCGACGGAAACTAAAGAAGCTTCAGAAATAGGAAGAATATTGGTAGAGAAATTTATTTGGAAATATGGAAGTTTTAATGTTATAAAGACAGACAGAATTGTCAATGAACTTTTTAACAGAATATTTACGTTTATGAAAATCAAACACGTAATTTCATGAAACATAAGGTAGTATTGAGAGAAATCTCAAAGTTTTGAATGAATACATGCGTTCCTTCACGGAAGAGTACAATTGGGATGAGTGGATTCCATATTATACATTCACGTATAATACCACACCACACACATCCACAGATTTTACTCCATTTGAACTGGTATATGGAAGATTAGCGCCTATGCCAAATGAAATATTTTACAATTACGAAGATTGCGTAACAGAATTGAAAATTACGTTAAAACATGCACATAATATGGCAAGTAAGAAATTATTAGAAAGCAAACTAAAACAAAAAGACGTTAAGAATAAGAATACCTATAACATTAATGTAAAATAGGAGATAGCGTATTATTAAGAAAAGAAAACGCAAAGAAAAGCGATAATCAATATATTGGTCCTTTCGAGGTAATACACACAGAAAATGTGAATATCACAATCTTAAAAGATAACAAACCAATGACCGTACACAAAAATAGAATAAAATTATTTTAAGTACTAATTATGTAATTTAATATAAAAAAAAATTAAAAATTATAAATATAAATAAATAAAATTATTCAAATATTATTTTTTTCTTTTGAACGGTAGGGGTGTAGTGCATACACAAACATATGCATTCACAACAAACATAAAAATAAAATAAAACCAAAACGTAAACAAGTCTCAACAATCAAATAATTTATGAGAGCACAAAGAAAATAAAAAGAAAGAAAAACAAAGAATTATGATATGCAATTTCAAGTGACTGGTGTTAATTGAAATGTGTCACTAGAACTGCATTGAATGAAAATAATGTAATTTGAATATGCTACAATTATAATTGGAAATATTAAACAAAGACCACATAGTTAAAATTGAAATAAGTAGGGGAAATAGAATAAGAAAACATAGAATAAGAAATAGTATATAAGCTGTGAAATTTTGTAAATAAAATTAGAAATAATTCTGACTCCAAAATAGTTGTTTTTATTTCTCAGAAAACTTCGGCAATTAACCTTGCCATAACATAGAGCCGTCTGCTACTCTAAAGCTCTTCAAACAAACAACAGTACTAGAGGGAAATTAATACAAAAATCAAACACATATTACACTAATGCCATATTAATACATTTAATGATGTCGAAAGTCAATCCAATTACCAAATCAGAATGGAAAGAACAGCTTGATTTTGAAAAGCGGTCATTGTGGTCTAACTATGATATATATACGTTACCAGCATATCACGATTATCTCGTTACCAGATTAATTAAAAATCATGAGGTGTCCGAAATATCGAAATGTCCGAATTTCCGAAACAAAAGAAAAAATTTAGAAAATCCATTCTAACTTATATTTATTTACAAGATATTCACTTTAAATTTAAATGTTTACATTCAAATTAATATACCAGTAGAATAAAATCGTTTTTATAAAATATTTTCATTATTTGCTGCACAAATAGTCAGACATTTTCATCTGACGAAGTTTAGATTATTTTTGCTTTTTGTACGCAATATCTCTGAGGCTTAAAAGTTTTAAAATATCCGCAACAGGAAGTTTCTGTCCTTCGCAATATTTTATACAAATATTAAGGGCAGATAGGGCATGAGAATGCTGTATTTTTGGAACAGTTTGCAACATTCTTCATTAAATGATTCAACCATTCGGTAACCTCATTAGAATTATAAATATCAGGTGCTAAGTTGACAAGTAAATCAACTAGTTCGGTGGAATCGCTGCGTCTTAGCCTTGGCAGAGGTATTTCATCATCTGAGTCCCATTCTTCATCATACAAAATTTTATTAAAACATTTTTTAAGGATATTTGCATCAATTCTATCTCAAGCATTGGCAATTAAAAAGGCGACATTTTTCAATGAAAAAGTTTTAAGAGCATCTATTAGTTTTTCTGAACTTGATAAAATAGCGACCAAAAACTTTTACGATAGTTTGGTTTTAAAATTCGAATGTCATTTTGATCCATTGGCTGCATGAGTGCTGTACAGTTAGGTGGAAAAAACATAACGCATATTTCATTTAAATCTACTAATGACTTTGGATGACATGTTGCGTTATCTTCTAGTAAAAGCGCTCTATTTGATCAATTATTTTCTTTGAGATATCTTTTTACTTGCTTTTGTTTTTGTGCAAAAGCAATAGGAATAAGTACTGTCCGAATTATTGAGGTAGAAAAAATTGATGGTGTCCGGAATATCGAAATTATAATATATGTATTTTCTAGACCAGACATCTTATATGTAACAAAGGAACTTAATTCTCTGTTTTACTTCATAGACTATGTGAAATGCTTGACTGACATTCCCGCACATAGCTCGGATAATTCGAATTATTTTCTGATGTACTCCTTCTTCCTCAATGTTCTCCATATGAGAGTTTGTTTAATGATATCAAAGGCTGTCTTGAAGTCTACGAACAACAAGTAAGAGTAGTACGTTATTCTAGAGCTTGTTCCATTATAATGCATAGCGTGGTGGTCTGGTCTACATAGCTCCTGGTTATTCTGATATCTGCCTGATCGTATTACAGATTTTTCTCTACTTTACTTTGTAGCTGATATTATGACTACTAAACAGAGTAATTCCTTTTCAGTTGTTGCAATCTTTCAAAGTGACACTTTTCAGTACAATCTGTACTGAAATCTTAAAACCACATGCAATTAAATAAATCTAACCAGTGCTAGATGAATTTATTCAATTTAAATTTAATTTAAAGTTTTTTAGAATCCATTCTGTAAGACGATAACAAAACATACGATTTAAGTTTAACAAGTTTATTGAGATGTTGATGCTTCAAGGGTTGAAAACAAACTGAACTCAGTAATATAAAATATTTAGAAAAGTAAATAAAGTAATTCATTGTAAAAAAAATAGGATACACTCAAAAATTTCATAGTAATGTTTACATTCGGCCATTCCTGTTTACTCAGGTCCTCAACAACGTACCTGTCGTTCGTGAGGATTTTAGTCACTTGGAAGGGACCCTTTAAAACGAGGTTCCAGTTTTCTCGAGCAACCCGTACTTGGAGCTTCATTAATGATGAGAACCAAATCACCTACATCGTATTTCTTCGGCTTCGAATGTACATTATAAAATCTAAGTTTAGCGCGCTCTCGATAATCTACGATATTGTTCACGGCTTTTTGGCGTATTATGTCCAGGTGCACCATTCGTTGTTTAAGCGGCTCGGAGTTAGCGTTATCATCATGTAGAAGTAGTACTAGCCGCTTTCCCAATATGTCGCGGGGTCGAAAACTATACAGGAGATCATGTGGGGAGTATTTCGTTGTCGAGTTTTTCATCATAACTTTCGCCATTAAACGTTGAAAAGCTATTGGTGCATTTTGAAGACCAAACGGTATTCTCCTAAATTCATATATTCTCTCCGTTGTCACGAATGCAGTATACCTTCGACTCTGAGCGGTATTTGGTAATAACCACTATTCAAATCCAATGTGGAAAATATTTTGTACTTTGTTGCCTCTTGCAATCTCTGCTCAATATTAGGCATTGGATTTACTAACGTAAGCAGCACAGATTTCGTTGAATCATCCACGTCACCGCATTCTAGACTAACTTCCCTCAGAACTGCAGTCCCGATGTTAACATTTTCAAACTTAAATTGCCCGTTTTCAATCAAACCTCTAATCTTTTCCTCCGCGAAAATATTTTGTCGAATCAAAACGTCATTTAATAAATCGTCATCCGTTACATAAAAAAGTGTATCGAATTTCACATCATCTGCTTTAATCTCCGCTTTAAAACACGATCTTAAAGTTCGTACGCCGCCACAAATCCCTTTAATGCTCATTGAACATGGCTCCCCGTATCAATAAAAGCGGATAACTCCACTCCATTTAGCACTATTCTTCGCGTAAATAATTGATGGTATAACCCCACACTACGTACAATTGGGGTCTGCTTGCCGCAATTCTGCGCTTCACCTTGTCGGTGCACTTTTTGGCAATCAGTACATCGTGAACGACGTTGAGGCTTCGAGCAATTGTAGGAAAAATGTCCTTCCTCAAAACAATTAGAACATTTATTATTTTTCTTCCTAGGAGAATCGGGGTTTTCGTCTTTAATCTTCACATTCGCCGACTCAGATTTAGGGATGTACAATGAAGCTGCATGACTTCCGGAAGGTTAGGTTAGGTTAGGTTAGAGGACGTGTACTTGTCAATTAAGACAAGTCCAGTACCCGGAGGTCGAATTGACCCATTGTACAACGTCCTAGTTTCTCACACCACTTATGTTGTGTGTGTTAATTTTATACATGAGTGGTGGGACCTACAGTTTAAAGTCGACTCCGAACGACAGATTTTTATTTACTCAGAGTTTTTGCCAGAAATCTACTGAGAGGAAGTCGCCGAAAAAATACTTTTTGTATTTTGTCTTTGATGCCTGGCCTGGGGCTCGAACCCAGGCTTTTGCGTCTAATAAGCCAACACACTATCTACTAGACCACGGCGACTTCTCTGGAAGGTTTATTCCGTAAAAATTCAGAAAATGTTTCGCGCATTTCCCGCAAGGACGAAAATCGCATCGCAGCAGTGGCAGATTGTAGATCGCGGTCCTTCAAGCCATCGCGTGTATATTTAATTATTGCTCTATCGCTTAAGTTGTATTTGCGGCCAAGAGAAGACATTCTAAAACAATAATCGATTATGCCCTCCTTCGACTCTCTTTGGGTATTCGCCAATTTTCTATGAATTTCCGCCTCATCTAGTTGAACACAGAACTCCTCAACCAATTTTCTGGACAGCAATCTCCAATTAGAATACATTTCCTCCGACCCGTCCAACCACAATTTCGTCGACCCTTTCAATTTACTATACAATGCCAACATTAACGCTTTCTCCTCGAACTGGTATGCGCACATAGCCGTGTTCACCCTATTTATGAACTGTTCAGCACTCAGTGACCCATTCCGGTATGGTTTCAGCTATTTCCTTTACAGAATAGAGACCACGGTTTTCACTGACATTTCGAGCCTGAACTTCCTGATCTAACGCATTCGGTAAATTACCATCCCAATTTGAATTCTGCATTTCCGAGGCCATTAGCTGTTGCATCATGTTCTTGAGTTCATCAATTTGGTTCTGAACACTCGGTCCTGGAGTCTCCATTTCCACTTCATCAGATCCAATTGCCCCAGTAAGACGTAATATTGTCTTTATTTCTTCCGATTTTAATTCCGACACTTTTACCAACATTTTTCCACTGTTTGCAAATTTCCATTAGTCTCTGTTCCTTTACTTTGTCTTTTCTTTCGTATTACTTTTCTTACTGCAATATCGATCAAATTGTTCCCGCACGTATTGTTATTTTTCTCTCGACAATTATGTACTGATGTTGCACAAATCAACAAATTGAAAGGCTGCAGCGTCTAAAATTAAATACCCTAAACTTTATTAAAAAAATAAAAAATGGAAATGTACCACAATATATAAAAGATCAAATAGCCTACGTCGGAGAAATGCAACCATTTAATTTGAGAAATAACAACGATTTTCGTATTGAACGGGCAGATACGGTGGCGATGCAGCGTTCGCTTTTCTATAAGGGCTTGCAATTATATAACCAACTGCCTGATTATGTGAAAAATGAATACAACAATAGTGTATTTAGAAAAAATGTTGTAATACTTGTTAAGAACAATGTAATATAGGGTTTGTTATTTACATTGTCTAATATATGAGACTGTAAATATATTATGTAAGTTTATAAAGTATTTTTTTTTTATACTAATAAAGAAAGAAATCAATCAATCAATCAAAAAAATTGTAATTCTTGATATACCAGGGACCTGCAGTGGTCGTACGTAGAATATTATTTTGGCATCTTCGCGTTTTCTCCAAATTGGAAGCTGAGACAGTATTCCATAACTGAACCACATAGCACTATAACTTAAAACTGTTATTTTTATTCCAAGCTGGAGGCCTTTCTTCCTCTCAGACTGCTGTGGGGTTGTAAACTACGAATTATCAACTTATGTAATATTTATTTTAATTAAAGGTTTAAAAAATATGATACTTCGAAAAACAAAACCAACCTAAAACTATGTTTGTAGTGATTTCCACTACAGCAATTTTTAGTCACATCGACAACTAAGTTTTTAATTTTGGCACACAATGTAGATCAAGCAAGTAAACGCAATGTTCAGCATTTCATAAAATGACATGACATTAGGGAATATATTTAGAATGTCTTAAGTACACCTTTTAATTGATTATTTACTTAACTAGTCAACACAACCATTTAATGAGAATATGGGAAGCTAGGTTCCCACACCATCCATGTTGTGTGTTTTAATGTTATCCATGAGTGGCGAGACCTAAAATTGACTGTCGACTCCGAACGACAGATTTGAGAAACTTCATGGTAATTTTATTTACTCTCAGAGTTGTTGCCAGAAAACTGCAGAGAGGAAGCCACTGAAAGAAATATTTTTTCCATAGTGCGTTTTGTTCGAGGTCTCTAAGCTGTGGTTTTATTCACGGGCTTTTGTCTTATAAGCTAACACTGTCTAATAATACTACGGCGACTTTATTTAATTATAGTATAAACTTATATCTGACCGGTTTTGTTGTCAGTACAACATTTTTAATTACTGGAAGAAAGCAGATATACCAGTTTACATGTCTCAGGCATGTATGATAATAATGTTAAACGATTATCGTAGTAAAACATGACAGTGCATACGGACCGTGACCTCAAATGCTTTTTTTGTTCTATACCTCATCTACATCACGTAGAGGAGTTCGTTATCGTTCTTGCGTTATTTAAACTAAGCTTAAATGTCATTACTATTACAAATTTTTTTAAATAAAAGCTCGTTAAATAATCAAACAGATATAAAACAACACACTTAAAATATTAAATTAATTAAAATTATATAACGGTACATATCTAAGTCGTCTTATAGTTTTTAAGTTTTCAGAAATTTATATATACTGCACGTACACGTTCAGATATCGTTTGAGAATAATGAAAATTAAAGTTTTATGTAATAAGAAGCGACAGATAAACAGAACAAAACAAAAAAGTACACATACGACTGATTGACGGACTTTATCTAATAATTGCAATGAAAACTTCGTGTATACTTATATATGTATGTATAACTTAAAAGGCAATATTTGGTTTTCTGCGCAATGTATTCTTTGTTACTTTTTAGATCGCAAATTATACTTACTCATCTGGTTCCAGCATTGATGTTGTACTTAAACCACTAACACCACCACCACTGCCCCCATTTATCATCATTAATGGTCTCATTGATATGACATCACTATAGGTACGTAATTCTTCATTTGCTTTTATATCAATCATGCTATTGTCGAAATTTTGACCGCCATTAACAGAAATGGCTAACTTGTGATGGACACGGGTTTGTATTAGATTTTTGGTTAAGTGATTAATACCATCAGCAACGCTACAATGTACGGAATCGTAAAAGTCGGAATCTAAATTTGAAATATCTGAACGTATTTGCATATCTCCTGAACCTCCACCAATATTTCCATTTAACTGAATTTTTTGCTGATGAGCATAACCACCATGTCGGCGGAAGGAGGACCAAACACTGCCAAATAAAGTGTGATGACGCTAAAAATAAAAGTTACAGAGTTTTACATAAATATATAATTTCTTATTAACATATATTTTTACTAAAACGAAGACTTACTCTATGCATTGGCTCTGGCTCTTCGGCCAATTCATCTAAGTTGCCGGATATTGCTCTTTTTAGAGCTGGCGATACTTCATGCAGAGTACGCAAACCAGCTTGCAAAGTAACGGTATTACTTTCACCTTGATCTCCTTTACCTTCCTGCTCTTTGCGCTTCTTAAACCTTCTAAAGTAGTCTTGTATTAGGTATGTTGCATAAAATTTCCCCACAGTAACTTCGTCATCATTGCCAGGTGGTGGTACTACTTGGTCTAGTAATTTGGGATTAGTGCGTTTCCAAATCTGTTTAATTGTGGCTCGTAACTCTGCATTTGCATCGTCAATGTTACCATCAGTTTTGATACTTAAAGATGTTCGCACTACAGCAAATAGTGTGGCATTAAACAAAACTGTTCCATCGGAATTTAAGGGCATATTCATTGAAACCAAGCGTTTACAGGCCATGCGATGGGGGCAAAGTTTACCAAACCCTAAAGGTGGTGAAATTTTTCTCAAAAGCGTTACCACATCTAAATGCTTAATGCGTCCCTTTGCGTCTGGATCGTATTCACTCCACAGTCGAATAAATTCATCCAAGTGATGTGGACCCAAAATCGACCAATCACGAGTTAAATAATCGAAGTTATCCATAATAACAGCAACAAAAAGATTAATAATCTATGTATACATATGGAAATTAAAATTAAAGAATTTCAAAGAATAATTGTTTTAATTTCAGGGAACTATTTTTGCAAACATACCAAAAAACTACAGAGAACATAAAATGATATGAAATATGGGAAAGCAATACTGGAACCACATTGTCCTGGATGAGAATCAGATTCTTCATCGCATTTAACTTCATCGCGCGGTGAACAGTCCATCATAATATCCTGCCATGCTTCACCGGTTGCTGAACGGAACAGCACCAAGACGGCTTGAGGAAATGTTTGGAAATTATTGTTGCGATGTATGGCTGTATCGTCATCCAAAGCAATTTTACCGAAGACCTAAATTTTGATATGTTGATTCGTTTTTAATCAAACTACGTAAGTAAACAAGATTATATACTACAAGGTTTCAAGTGTACCTACCTGCATTCCAATGACAGCATAAATGAAAAAAAGCATTACAATTAAAAGGGCTACATAAGGTAGAGCTTGGAATGATTTAATGAATGTCCATAACAATGTTCGTATGCCTTCTCCTTTGCTCAGCAGTTTCACCAAACGCATCACACGAAATAGTCGGAAAAAGTTTATTGAAATTAATGTAGAGCCACCCTGTTAGAAAAATAACATTAAGAAAATAATTATTAAATATTAAGATTTTTTAAGAAATAATTTTTTTAACGGAGAAAGAAAATAAATGCGCAATAAAAGCTTTCAATGAATTATTATAGGGAGGACATTTCAAGACAATATAAGAAAAATAAAATTAATGTGCGAACGAATATTAATAGAAACGGTTTGCCCACTGCGAAAAAAGAAATATTAGAAATAGTATAGTAAATGACATTTCTTTTTTGTCCTAATATCAATTCGAAATATAGTCATTATTTGAAAGACAACATGAAATTTGAAATTCGTCTCCGGTCTCGTGTTATGCGATAGATGCGTTCCAAAAAAAATCCCATAAATTGAATATGCATAAAAATATACTCTAGTTTCATATAAAAACTGAGGATAGTGACAGACGCGAGGGCACTGCTAAACTGGCACGTAAATGGCAAAAGTCAGCAGAGAGTTAGATGGTTTCGGGGAATCTTCAAAGAAACCCAAGATTCTGCATAATACCGGGCAACTATATCCTTTTAAGGTGTCGTTAAGGATGATTGATTTACACTGTTGTGGATTACAAACCAACATTTAGGGAAAGAAAATTACGAATATCCGCACCAAAATCAACTGTATCCCTCTTCACGACATGGACGAAGGAAGTAAGAATCACGTTAAACGTCGCAGTGGAAGGAAACATCATTCCCACAGTTAGGTACCCAAAGATCCTCGGGGTCACCTTCGACAACTTGCTTCACTTCGCCGCACATGCGACTAACATCAACACCAGCGTGAAGAGAAGAAACAAGGTCCTAAAGGCTCTGGCTGGCACCACATGGGGAATGGACAAGGAAACCATCCTCTCCACCTATAAGGCTATTGGACGGTCTCTCCTCAATTATGCTGCTCCAATCTGGACATCATTCCTGAGTGACACACAGTGGAGGGCACTACAGACGTCGCAGAACAACGCCCTGCGTATAGCCACAGGATGCGTGAGGATGACTAGTATAGACCATCTCCATGAGGAGACCAAGATGCTGACAGTCAAAAAACACAACGAGCTGCTCACAAAACAATTTCTCATAGCCTGCTACCAACCTTCCCATCCAAACCACCACATAGTCTTAAATGATCCCCCTCCTCGCCGCATAAGACAAGACTTCACCACATACAACTCAGACATTATACACCTCATACCCTCAATAACCGACACACTGTCCGTCAGGGAGGCACAAAATACTCTTCACAATGCCATCGTCGCGACGGCCAGAGACGAGCTCAGCCATAACAAGGTCATAAATCAGCACCCACCACCCATAGCCGATTCAGAAAGGCAGCTACCAAGAGTAACGAGGACTATTCTAGCCCAGCTCAGATCAGGATGGTCAAACTTCCGGAACAGCTACAGGGCTAGAATTATTCCGGAAATCCAAGATAGCTGCCCATCATGCAACCAAACACCACACGACACGTTGCACATTTTTAGCTGTCCAGCGAAACCGACAGCCCTGCGGCCAGTAGACCTATGGCTGAACCCTACGATGACAGCTAACTTCCTCGGACTACCTACCACATGACGTTAACAACACACACATACAATAATCCCATTTCAAACCCTTTCCATCCCCATCAAATTACACGGCACACTACAAATAGAACACATGAACTAAAATTATCTTTATTCACATACAGGGAAAAGCTTCCGGAGACAACAGCCGAACTGTTACAACAACAACAAACCAACATCTTAACCGAACAGACATGTTTTATTTGGGTTCCGCTGTAACTTACAATCCTAAACACAAAAGAAAGCAGTCCAAAATTACAAGAAACAACTATAATTACAAATATAACAAAAATTTAAAACTAATGTACCAAGTCAATACTTTTTATAGACCCAAGAAATATTTTTTAATTCAAATTTTAACACTTAAACTAAAATTATCACACAATTTACACAGTTTTAGTCGTTATGTTAACTTTTCATCTATAAAATAATATTTAGTTTATAAGAGGATTTTTATAAAAAATATTTTTCTTCAGCGGAAAATAGTGTTATTATAAAAACCTCTGACTTAATACTTGAGATAACTTAATATAAAAAAATATATGTAATAATCTTATACACTTATACATACATATATAATTATAAGTCATATATACACTTTTAAGTAAATACGTAATACACTCATGTATGTATTGTGATATAATCAAATATATAAATTGGTCTTCTTTAATAAAGGCCAGAAATTAGTGGGTTACTAGACATGCTACAAGAAACCTTGAAGCGTTCTGTTAAAAAATTTATTATTATTTTCTTCGTGGAGATCTCTGGTGGAGAAATGCCATGGTAAAATAAGCATCATCTTTAATAGCTTATTTTGACAGAGTTGGATTTTTTAATGTGTGATTTTGCGCAAACACCCCAAACTGGAAAAGCATACAAAATTATAGATTGAAAAATTACGTTAGGATTATTTTATTATCACTACTTAAAAATGATTTACGCCCTATTAGAGGATATAACATAAATATATGCTTCTTTCTTAACCCATTAACCGCCAAAATAAATCCAGGAGCGATAATTAACAAAAAAGTTTATTTTTTAATTCATTGTATACAAAATTAATATAAAAGTATGAAAAATTTTAAAAAAATAATAAAGGGGTGGAGGAGGGAGGGTGTACTCAACTGAGTACAGCGGCGGGTTATAGGTGAAAAATTTCAAAACATTGTTTTTCAATGCATGTTTTTAAACATTTCTTGCATTGCCAGCAAACTCTTGTATGACATAAAGCACTTCTTAATTGCTTTTCCAACTTTTTGGGGTAGTGGCCTATACCAACTTGGGGTAACCCTAGGACCAATGATGATGAAAATCCATGCTATCGCTATGACTAATTACATATAAGCGCTAAGCGTTTGCAATGGCCATATCTATTCTATAGGTAAACAATGCCCACCAGCATTTCTTACCACGAATGGCAATTCTGTAGAGTGCAATAGACTGGTCCAGCTCAGCTACTCCTCCCATATGTTTGTTATATGACTGAAACACTTTTGGAATATTGACATCAATTTTTTGTCTTTGTGTAGAAGACCAACTCCAACCAACTTTTACTGCTCCTAATGGTTCTATTGTGTCATAGTTGGTTGCCATTGTACAGACGCTATTGTCTTTCCATTTCACCAAAAGAATTTCATTTTGCTTGTCAAACCTATAGTCATATGAGGCCCGCTCTTCTTTTTTCATTTCTTTCGAACTTCGTAATGGACACTTTTCTGTTCTATTCTCTCTAATTGTTCCAGTCGCACGAAATCCTTTCTCTTTGAGATCCACCAAGAGATTATAGCTAGTAAAAAATTTATCAAAAAATACTTCATACGATGCTGAGTTAGTCTCCATTTTGTCAAGCAATTTGTTTATACTCTTGACCCTAGCGGATCAGTAGAAATTTCCTCCGATTTTCCACAATAAAAATCAAAAGTGTACCAATATCCAGTGGAACTAGCTGCTACCCAGTTCTTAAAACCAAATCGTACTGGTTTTCTACGTATAAATTGCTTAGCAGGGTGATAGCCAAAATATTTTACCATAGACTCATCAATTGAAATGTGCACCCCACTGAAGAAATTTTTTCATTACAACATCAGCTAATGGCCGAATTTTAAACATTTTGTCCCTGGTAGTGCCAGCTTCGTCATTATTCACAAGATGAAGATTCTTTTTAATATCTCGATATCTTTTCCTAGACATTGATTTTGATACCATTTCCATGCCAAGATCTTCATCGTAAGACCAGTATAAATCCTCTCTGGGTAATTTGTGATATCCAGATAGTATCAGTACACCCATAAATTTTTTTAAGTCGACTGGGTCAATTTGAAAGTTATGTCTATTATTTTGATTAGCATATAAAATTGTATTGCTGATAATCAAACTAGTCACTTCTTCATCAAATATTTTCTCGAATACTTGTACTGGGTTGAGATTACTAAACAACTTCTTGTCTAGCGAGCGTATCAGCCGATACCCGAGGTGTTGAAGAGTATGTTGGTTACGCCACGCTGGTAGCTGACTGCGGCTACTCTTTACATTTTCGGCCAACGCTGCTGTCGTTATCATCACTTAAAATTATGTTATTGGTGCGTCTAAAGACCTCAACGTTACCTGTCACATCCCTCGACAAGTTATCAACTATTATGTTCTCATCACCACCTTCTTCTTCATCTGTCAATACGCTCAGCTCCGGCGGAATGATAGCGAAATCATATAAAGAATCACTGTCACTATCTTCCAATATTGCGTTAACAGCTTCTTCTAATCCTTTGCAAGCATTACTAACTTTAAAACATTTAGAACTCATCGTAAAGAACTTTAGTCAAGGCACTCACTACCAGTAGAATTGATACATTCATATTTTGGGAATCCCCGTCTTACATAGATGTGCATTTATATTTCTGTAAACACAACAGTGTTACCACATTTTGTATATGGATTCCGCCGCTGTACTCAATTGAGTACAGTTGTATTTAAATAAGCATAATTTTGTAAAAGTAAATTGCAGATCATTTGTTTTTACATATTTTATAAACAGAAATGCTTGCTTTTAGAAAATTAAAATAAAAAAGAAACTAACAAAACTGAAAAAGCTAAAAGATGGTAAAGTCTGTGCTTATCTGGCCACACCAATTTTGTATAAGTTTAAGAGTCCATTTTGTGACAGTCGATATATATAGCCAGATTTGTTTATTTTTTAACAGGGAATATGTTTCTTTTATGCTAAAAACGCCAAAAAATTACAAAAACTTTCAAATTTTAGAAAATTTCGCTCAATGATTACCTGTACTCAATTGAGTACGGCGGCGCCAAATGGGTTAAACACTTTGCTATTTTCCAAACCGGTTTTGAAGCTTTCTCTAAATTTTGCATTTTAGTGTTCCACGATTTATTTCTAAATTTTGAAATTTCACAGCGAATATTATAGTTGTTCATAACTTCGAAATCAGAAGCATTTCGATGCCTTAGCCAATTACGCCGATAAAAGTTACGATAACTCAATAACTCTTTAATATCAGGGGGTAATTTATGTTTTTTCTAATCATTATTTATTTTAGGAGTTGCAATTTCAATATCATCGATCATGTTTTTTGTAAAATAATCTTTGCTTACATCAATAACGTCTTTCCTTGTCACCGCATCTACATCACAAGGTAAATGGGAAACCGATTTGTCTAACAAATGCCTATAAAGATTCCAATTGGTCTTATTGTAGTTATAAGCTAATTGCCCAGAAGGTAAGGAATTTATATTTAATTTAAATAACACAGGAAGGTGGTCCGAACTAAGGTCTTTAATTGTTGTGGGGTGGGTTATGCAATGTGGAATATTTGAGACAATCAAGTCTATAACAGAAGGTATTTGGTTTCTATTTGTGGGAATATAAGTTGGCGAGTCCGAGTGTAAAATTGTATACGGCAGAATAGACACAGTATCATAGAGAATATTTCCCCAAGCATTTGCACGACTACAATTCCAAAATCTGTGTCTACTATTTAGGTCTCCACAAACGATAATATTACTATCAACTGCAAGGAGTTTTCTAATATCTTTTCTAAATAATCCTTTATTTTCCGAATTTGCGACAAGCTAAGGGAAATATACGGCAAATAAATTTATTTTACTATCATCAGATGTCGTTATACAAACCCAACATTTTCAATATGATTAGTTTCGATAAAAGCCGATTACCTATTTCTTTTTAATAATAACTGCAACCCCTCCACCAACATGATCTGATCGATCACGTCGAATGCAATAGCAACCCGTCTGTGGTATATTAACAGAACTTGGCAACCAAGTTTCTGTTAAAAAGCATAAGTCTACATTATTATCATTTAAAAAATCATAAAGTTCTAAATATTTATTTTTAATACTTCTACAGTTCCAGAAAATAATATTTAATTGTTGAGTCATTGTGAATTATTATTTACTATACAAATATTTAACAGCTAATTGTGTGATAACATGAAATTGTTTTTCTTTAGAATTACATATTTTTAATTTATTTAAAACATCTAGTGTGACTTGACTTATCTCTTCAGCAGCAAAGAGTTCATTTGAATTTTGAGTATTGCTTCTAGTAAAATTATAATTTTGAGAGGCTGACCACACGTTTGTGCTTATTTCTCGTCTATTGCTTGGTTTAGGTAAATTTGGGAAAGAGTTTTTTTATCAAATATTGTCGCAGGACCGTTATTATTAGTAGATATTCGACTATTTGTTTGACGATTATTTTTTGTTGAATATTTTCTCTTAGGTTTAAATACGATTCCCTTACTGGACAAGCGTGAGTGTCACTGCAGTTTGAGAAAAGATTAAATTTTCTTTGTTCGTACAATCTGTTGCTTTATGTCTGCCTGAACAAATAACATATTTAGTTTTAACCGAACAGCCTTTTTCTCCGTGGCCAAACATTTGGCAATTATAACACTAAACCGGTTTATTTTTAATTCTTCTTTGATAATCCTATTTTATTACCATATGGAAGAGAGTTTTTAGATTTTGTTTTAATTCGTTTAATTTTGCCGAGCCGTTTTTGAAGAGAGTAGCAACGTACTCATTGTATTTTTTTTTTATTTTTTTAACGTCTCACTATGTGGCATTTACCCTGAAAAGCTGGCCAAAAAGGCAAAAATGAATTTAAAGAAATTTAAGAAACTGAGTATGCAGGTCGATAGACAACAAAATTGTGCATTATATATTACATAAAGTTGAGATTTGTAGATTTGAGACGATGTCAAAATCAGAAAAGTGAAGAAAATTAAATGCGTTTTTGGTTTTTTTTTGAAATTTTAATAGGTTTATATGATATTTTTTTGTGGCTAAACGAATAGAGGTTTTATATTGATTTTTTTATTTGAAAGGTATGAGCAACAGCTACTTTTAGTTTTTTATATATATTTATATCTTAGATATTAATGTTAAAATTATTCGTTCAAAATTTAAAAATAATAAAAATTTAACATTTTTTACCCTACCCAAAAAAAGATAAGGATTTTAAAGGCGAAAATAGTTTTTAGTAGTTTAATGTTATATATCACAAGAAAATATGAACTCTCTACATTCAGGAACAAAAAAAGTTTGCGCCAATTTGCGCAATTATTTTTGGCGATTTTTTGAAAATTTTACTTTTTTTGAAAAATTAAAAAAAATAGACGCAGTGAAATAAAGCCATAGGCAATAAAGCCATATGGCGTACGAATTATGGGAGGAAATTCAGTAGAAGGGATACCAATCGAGCTGTTCTGAATAGGTTACTTTTATGCAGTGACCCTTTTATAAGCTGCAGTACACAAAAATCACGAAGGAATAGAAAAGCATTTTCATCAGAAACTATTAAATTACTACTTCCTGACATTGATGATGAAAATGATAACGATTTTAACTATTGTAGTTAGTTTCACTTTTTAAGTATTTTTTTAAGTTAAGTATTAAATAATGTAAAATAAATATGAATAAATATTAATTATCATAGAAGTTTAAAAACTTAATTACATACGTATATCGACTATTATAACAATATGAGATGTATGTTTGATTTTGATTCGTGTATAAAAAACTGACCGTTATGTTCTTTTAATATAGCAATGATTACATTAAATGTTTGTTTTGTTTCACAAAAAATTTTTGTACTTGATATTTTTTAATATAGTATAGAGTTTTTAAACATTTTATGAAACTGATCACTATTGTATGAAAGCACTTTAATAGGTGAAATAAATTTTTTAGCATTTGGAACATGCACAGGAGTGCCTATGTTTTCAGCATTGTCATCAGTGTTCAATGCTTGTAACGGAGTAAAATAATTATATCGGCTCATTTTGTAAGCCTGACGCATTAACCGTGGATTTCAAGTCCTTTCGTGTTTGACACCAGACCGCCTTTTAGCAATTTTTGACAATTTTAATAATTATTCACAAAAGAAATTTATCACAGAGCGCAAATAACGACACGTAAGTCACAGTCAACAATCGTGAGAGATCTGAGGCCCAAGAAATAAAATTAAAATATTAGAATTCGCAAAAAATATATAAAATAATATCATCATTCTGGAAAAATGTACTTTGTACGGATGAAAGTTTTCTCGAGTTCCATAGATCGACTTGACCAAAAACTTTGCAAAAAAGCAGTCCCTGTTCTTCAAAAAGTTAGTCATGGTGGTGGAAATAAATTCCTATAGAACTTGATCAATTCCATTCCTAGTAGGCTCCAAAAAGTGATTGATGCTAGAGCAGAATACATACTTTATTAATATGAGTAAATCCAATAATTCTAGTAAACTGAAAGTAATATATTTTTGTTAAAGAGCTAGGAATGTCAAAATATTTTGTACGTCATATGTAAAATTTTTGTTTTAATTGCAAAGAACGCAAAATTAGGTTTTAAAACTTATAATTTTATATTTTCATTTTAGTTAATAGAGATTATTTTTATTCAGAAATTTTTTGAAATCGTGTATTGTTTGGATATGAATAAAATTATAAAAAGTAAAATTTTTGTCATGGGAAGATATTCATGTATGCCTATGATTGTAGACTAAGAAACAAAATTGTGTGGTGATACAGAGCGCGAATCTCTAATGTAAACAACAAATTCTCTTTAAAGATTTATACAGATATGGATAATTAACTAATATAATTTAAACACAATGTTCCGTGAATATGAAGAACGCCTATTGAGTGAGATGATAAGAGGCTAAATATAATGAAAAATAAAAAGACAATTTATCTTTGTTTTATTAATAAAACTTCTCATTTGCTAATGTTTGATCAACTATCTACATCATACAATTATCAGATCGCATAGACTTCAACACAGTGACTTCAAGAATATCGATTACAATTCCCTTAATGCTGACCTATTACCATTAAATTGGAGTGTTTTTTAATTATGCTGCTGATGAATATGCAAACTATTTGGATTGTAGTCTGAAGTATTTTTACGAAAAACATATTCATGTTAGCAAAAATTACTCGATTTCTAAATTTTATTAACTCTAACTTCCAGTTCTATGTACTCTTTTGCGAAATAAATGGAAATATCGCACTTCCTTATACACTAATTATTATTAAGACTCCCAAATACACTTATTTACTTCACCCATTTTTTAATACAATCGCCATACCCATCTGTATGGAAAAATGATAAATCGTATCGAGTTTAAGACAATATTCCTTCTCTGACCATAGATACATTGAATTTTCTCTTGATAGGGAGACCAAAAGTATAAAGGCGTTTAGGAATCCTAGAAACACGAATTGGGATCTTTATGATCGTCTTATCAATCTGGGCATGGGCCCACTCACGCTCAGTTGAATTGATAGTTTTTTGGGACTTGAAGCTACTGTAGCTGTTTTACAAAGGTCATAGTAGGGGCTTTTAAGAGAGCGTGTCTAAAAAGGGTCAGCAGGGGGGCACAAACCCCCTCGGTGGAACCGGGATCTGGACAGGCTCAGGAAAGAGTCACGTAGACTTTTTAACGTGGCAAGGAAATCCTTTAACGCGGAACATTGGGAACGCTATAAAGTGTCCCTAGGTGTCTACAAGAAGATCTTGAGAGGCGCCAAGAGAGATTCGTGGAGAAGCTTCTGTAGTAATACGGAAACTGTCAACGAAACCTCCAGGCTAAGGAAAAATTCTCGCAACAACGTCTTTCGTGCCGAGTGTACTAAAAAGGATGGATGGTTCGTGGACCAAATCAGAAAGGAAACTTTAGAGCTTCTCGTGAATACGCACTTTCCACTAGGACAAAACCTGGATATACGGGTAAGGGCCTCAGAAAGTGGTTCACAGGAAGACTACTATTCAATTATGTCTGTAGAGGCAATCAAATGGACAGTAAATGCATTTAAACAGTCCAATTCCTCGGGACCAGACGGAATATATCCGGCCCTTCTGCAACGTCTAAAACTGGATCACATCGTGATACTCATAGAGATGTTTTCCGCCAGTATTCGGCTAAACCACATACCGTCGGAATGGTGCAAAGTGGGAGTGTCTCATACTACAGGATTTTAGACCTATAAGTCTCTCTTCTTTCCTGCTGAAAACCATGGAGAGACTCATTGATATTGAACTACGCCAGTTCTTAGATGGAAATCTTCTATCTAGGCAACAGCATGCATACAACAAGGGGAGGTCTGTTGACACTGCCTTACATAACCTAACGTGTACGATAGACAGATCGCTGGCACGGAAGGAGTATACCTGGGCTGTTGCTCTGGACATAGAATTAGCTTTCAACAACGTGAAATTGGGTGCAATTTCCGGTGCACTGGCAAGACTCAATGTACAGGACACTCTGGTGAACTGGATCTATAGACTACTATGTGGAAGAACAATCTGCTCGACGTTGGGGTGCTCGCTCATCCAAAAGGTGGAGTACTCTCTCCTCTCCTATGGAACCTCGTGATGAATGGCTGCTAGTGATGTTGGAACACGTTGGATGTGAGGCCGATGCCTATGCGGATGACGTTGTTCTCACTATTTCGGGCAGACTTGTGAACATTATCGGAGACAGGATGCAATTTGCTCTAGGATAGGTTAGGGAGTGGGCATCTGATAGTTGCTTAGGTGTTAATCCTGAAAAAACAGAGGTTGTACTCTTCACTTGAAGGTATAAGCCTCCATCTTTTCGTACACTGAGATTGTATGGGGCGGAACTTGAACTCATGGAGGAAGCGCGTTTCTTGGGCCTTATCACTAAGGAAAGCCTCCATCGCTTCTAACAAAGTGTTGGGGAAAAATAGGGCCTGAGACTTAGGATCTACACAGCAGTGGTCAGACCTATCTTGACCTACGGGTGCCTGGTGTGGTAGGAATCCCTGAATAAGACAACAAACTTGAACCTAATACGCAGGTTGCAACGATCTGCCTGCATTACTATTAGTGGTGCCCTACGCACTTCTCCTAATCTTATACCTTCTACCGCTTAACGGCAAGGTTAGTAAGCGTCTCTGGGCGCCTGGACAGTGGCATGAATCGAGCATTGGCATACGAAGATACTTGGAGAATTTGGGATTGTCGGAAGCAGTGACTACATGACACCGCGATATGATTTCTCAATGAATTTTAGGACATCCATTCCGTAAAGGGAGGACTGGAGGAATGGTGAGCCGCACCTGAGAAGAGACCCCGTACAAATTTACACCGATTGCTTCAAGCTGGAGAGAGCCGTTTTGTGCGGAATTTATTCGGAATCAATCGATATATCCCGGTCTATAAGGCAACCGAATAACTGCAGCGTCTTTCAAGCGGAAGTGACGGGGCACGAGCAGAACGGCGTAGAAAATCTGGCCAAGGCTGAATAAGAGGCACGGCGTCTTTGCTTAAATTCCAAAGGAGAAGGCTCAGCGCTGTTATTACTGGGCATTGTATTATAGGAACGCCTGCGAGGCGTCTTGGACAACTTGCAAATGATTTCTGCAGAAGCTGGGAAGATGAGGAGGATGAGACTGTTCTTCACCTACTGTGCACATGCCCAGCACTTGGTTGGAGGAGAAAGAGTCACCTATGTGCCTACTACATGGAGGATCTGGATGAACTGCCATGCATGGATACTGGCAGTCTGAGTTGCCACTTTTACCTACTTACGTATCTAAGACAGGATAAAAGTTTTCGGTTTATTGCTATATTGCCTTACTTATCAAAGGTCTTTTAAAAATTAATAAATTTGCAAAATAGTAGTCATCAGTGTATATTCTAGTATTATGATCAAAAAAGGTTGCCAATTAGATTATTATTATTATTATTATTATTATTATTATTATTATTATTATTATTATTATTATTATTATTATTATTATTATTATTATTATTATTATTATTATTATTATTATTATTATTATTATTATTATTATTATTATTATTATTATTATTATTATTATTATTATTATTATTATTATTATTATTATTATTATTATTATTATTATTATTATTATTATTATTATTATTATTATTATTATTATTATTATTATTATTATTATTATTATTATTATTATTATTATTATTATTATTATTATTATTATTATTATTATTATTATTATTATTATTATTATTATTATTATTATTATTATTATTATTATTATTATTATTATTATTATTATTATTATTATTATTATTATTATTATTATTATTATTATTATTATTATTATTATTATTATTATTATTATTATTATTATTATTATTATTATTATTATTATTATTATTATTATTATTATTATTATT